>JADMLD010000822.1:0-209709 GCA_017589585.1 Phylloscopus whistleri | reverse complement strand
GGCTGGGGATGCAGGGAAGGGCCATGGACACTTGTGCTGAGATGCTCCAGAATGCAGAAGGATGGTGGAGACCTGGGAAGCAACAAGTTCTCACAGCCACGCCCTGGGAGGCTCTGGTCACACCAGGGGGTGACCCATGGAGCGGAGCCCACCCAGAGAACTCAGGTCCCAGCAGGTGCACAGGGTGGGGACACCCAAACCCCTCTCACACTCTAAGGCTTTCACAGGGGTGCTGAGCCACTGCCGGGTCTGTAACACGTGTAGATGCCACTCTCGGTGACATTGAATTGGTCGTGTCCCTCCTGTCCCCAGCTCTGCCCGTCCTTGTACCAGGTGGTGGCACTGGCGGTCCCCGAGCCCTGGCAGGTCAGTGTCACCCGGTCCCACAGCACCGCCGGCATCCAGGGGGGCTGCACCAGGAGCTGGGTGGTCTGGGCACCTGCGGGTGCAGGGGACACCAGCCTGCCAGGGCCACCGCGGGGCTGGGGACAGCGGGGCGGGGACATGGCATCCCCCGAGGGAGGACTCACCAGCGAGGCCGAGGGTCTGGGCTGGAAGGGAGAAGGGACAGGGCTGGGTGAGAGTGGCACACTGTGGACAGCAGCATCTGAAGATGAGGTGTGCTGTCTGTCCCCAAACTGTCCCCATGGGAACACTGGTGTAGCACAGGGGTCTTGAGGACAGGGACACCTCGGTCACCCTGGGCTGAGGCAGGACATGGACACCTCATGCTCAGGTCACCTCCACCATCCTCACAGCTCCTGTTCCCACAGCCACATCCCCATGGCCCTGTGCCCGTGATCCCATTCTGATGGCACCTGTCCCCATAACCCACCCATATGGTGGCCCTTGTCCCTGTTCCTGCATCCCTGTGCCCCTGTCCCTCCCTTGGGGACCTCAGGGGACCCCACAGCCCCCCTGGGCCCACTCCCCACCGCTCTCTGCCCATCCCCATGCCCGGGGCACTCACCCCACAGGAGCAGCAGTGCCACCTTCCCGGCCATCACCGTGTCCCCGGCCACCCAGGCTGGCTGTCACTCACTGTCACTCGCTGTCCCCTGGCTGGCAGTTGTTTGGCCAGGGTGGAAGGAAGCGAAGTCGCATCTCATCCTCATGCGTAGGTGGCCTTTGGTGGGGGTGGGGAGGCCACAAGCTGGGGACAGGCTGTGAGCATTGTGGGGACAAGGCTGGGTGACGCAAGAGGGGACATGGGGTTCTCAGGAGTGGGGGGCTCAGGGGGTTTGGGGAGCCACGGTTGGGAGTCCCAGGGGAATGGGGGGCTCCAGGGATTTGGGGTCATGGGATGGGGATGTGGGGGGATTGGAGTGGGCCCATGGGAATGTGAGTTCCTGGGTGAATCAATGTCCTGGGGGAAGGGGCATTGTAAGGGATGGAGTTTGTGGGAGGGGGCTCCTCGGAATGGGGATCCTGGGCCAGGGATATTTTGGGGAATGTGACTGCTGGGATGGGGGTTCCAGGGAAGGGAAGCTTCAGGAATGGGGGTCCCATGGCTGTATTCCCAGGGGAATGGGGGTGCCACGGATGGGCAGTGGCTGGGTGGGCCCGTGGGTCAGAGTTCCTTCCCTGGGTGTCTGAGATTTTAGTGTGACCCAGGGGTCAGCACAGCTCCCCGAAGGTTCTCATTGTTTGTAGGCATCACCCCAGGTGGATTCCAGGGGCTCTGGGTTTGTGTTCCCTCACTCCCCAGCAACATTTTCCCCTCTTTTTTTCCATTTCCTTTCTGTTTTCCATCCATTTCACACTCCCCCAGTTCCTGGCTCAGTGACCCCACGGAGCAGCTGAGCAGGGAATGGGCTGGGGGCACCCCAGGGAGGGGGAAAAGGGGGTGCAGGTAGAAGTGGGGGCCTGGTGGGGGCTGGGGTTGCCTGGCCCCAAAACTTTCACTTTCTCTCTCCTGCAGCAGAAGGAAGAGGCTGTTTGTGCTGAGCCTCACACGGGGGGCGGGTTCTGTCCTGGGGGGGCACATCCAGGGGGGTCCTGTCCTGAGGGGTGTCCCTGTTCTGGGGGTGACACATCCCGGGGGGATCCTGTCCCAGGTGTGACACATCCCAGCCGGGGGAGCCCGCAGCCTCCCCACCATTCCCTGCAGCCCCTGCACCCCCTTTTCCCCCTCCCAGGGGTGCCCCCAACCCGTTCGTTGCTCAGCTGCTCCCCAGGATCACCCAGACAAGAAACAGGGGGCACAAAATTGAGGGGAAAAAGGAAGAACATGGAAATGAAGAGAGGAAAGAGCACCTGGGGGTCTGGGGGGCACAGACCCAGAGCCCCTCGGAAGTCACCCCGAGAGCACCTTGTGGGGGCAGTGCTGGGCCCTGGCTCACCCCAAAATCTGAGACACCCAGGGAAGGAGCTGTGACCCACGGGCCCAGTCAGCCACTGGTCATCCCTGGGGCCCCCATTCTCCTGGGACCCCAACCATGGGACCCCCATTCCTTCTGCCCCCCTCCTTCGGACCCCCATCCCAGCACTGCCAGGACCTCCACGCCCAAGGAACCCTATCCCAGTAATTCTCCTGGGATGTGGATTCCCCCAGGGCACCCACCCTTGTCTCCCTACAACCCCAGCCTTCAAACACTGCCAACACCACATCCCCACTGTGTCCCACCATCACCCGCATGTCCAAAAAGGCCCAGAGCCAGTTCACACCCTGCCCCCACCAAGGGCCACCAGCACGTGAGGATGAGACCTGACCCCACTTCCTTCCCCTTTGGTCAAAGAGCTGTTACAGCGGGGACAGGTGGACAGAGCAGCGAGTGACAGCCAGCCCTGGGTGGTTGGGGACACGGGGATGGCCGGGAAGGTGTCACTGCTGCTCCTCTGGGGTGAGTGCCTCGGGCATGGGGATGGGCAGAGAGCGGTGGGGAGGGGGCCCAGGGGGGCTGCAGGGTCCCCTGAGGTCCCCAAGGGCAGCAGAGCCAGTGCATGAGGTGACCGGGGCTGTGAGGTGGCTGTGGGGACAGGAGAGGGGGGACAGAACTGGAGGGACAATAATGGGGAGACAGATTTGGGGAGGCATCATGGGGCTGGTGCAGCTGTGGGGACAGGGACAGGGGCACAGGGATGCAGGGACAGGGACAAGGGGACAAGCACTGTGTGGATGGGCCATGGGGACAGAGCCCTTGGGGCTGCTGGGGGTGACCTGTGCCAGCATAAGATGGCTGTGGTGGCCCCAGTTCTGGGGTGTCCTCAGTGTCCCTGTGTCCTGCCTGAGCATTGCGTGGCCACAGTGCCCCTGTCCCCAAGGGGTCCGTGCCACACAAGCACAGTCTGGGGACAGCCCCCACACTCCCTGCTGTCCCCGTGGTGCCACCCCCAGCCAGCCCTGTCCTTTCTCCCTTCCAGCCCAGACCCTCGGCCTCGCTGGTGAGTCCTCCCTCGGGGGATGCCATGTCTCCGCCCCGCTGTCCCCAGACCCGCGGTGGCCCTGGCAGGCTGGTGTCCCCTGTCACCCGCAGGTGCCCAGACCACCCAGCTCCTGGTGCAGCCCCCCTGGATGCCGGCAGTGCTGTGGGACCGGGTGACACTGACCTGCCAGGGCTCGGGGACCACCGGTGCCACCACCTGGTACAAGGACGGGCAGAGCTGGGGACAGGAGGGACGTGACCGCTTCACTGTCAACGAGAGTGGCAACTACACGTGTGACAGACCTGGCAGTGGACTCAGCACCCTTGTGGAAGTCATAGAGTGTGAGAGGGATTTGGTTGTCCCCAGACTGGCGCCTGTGGGTCCCCGAAGGCTCTGGGTGGGCTCCACTCCGTGGGTCACCACCCCCTGGTGTGACCAGAGCCCGTCCCCTGCACACAGGGACATCCCAGAGCATCCCAGTGCAGGGGACACTTTTTGGGGAATTGGGGACCCCTAGTGCTCTTGGAGTGACCCAGTTGGGGTCCCCGTAAAAACGGGACGCCCCCGTGTGACGAGACCCCCCACTGTCCCCCAGACGCTCCGGTGCTGCAGGTACCAGCAGGGCCGCTGCTGGAGGGGGACACGGTGACACTGCGCTGCCGGAGCTGGGAGGACATGTCGGCCACCGGGGTGCGATTCTACTGGGGGGACGAGGAGGTGAGAAAGTCCCTTCATGGGCCGGAGCTGTCCCTGTCCCCTCTGCAGCTGCACCACAGCGGCCGCTACCGCTGCGGGGGCTGGGTGACCCTCTGGCTTTTACGGGAGTGGCAGGAGTCGCGGCTGGTGACAGTGACAGTGCACGGTGAGCACTCCACACCTCTGCACCCCCACAGCCCCTCCCCAGGGACTCGGGGTCACAAATCCCCCTCCCCTCTCCTCCCCAGAGCTCTTCACGGTGCCCGTGCTGGAGGGTCCCCCCGAGCTCACCGAGGGGTCCCCCCTCAATCTCAGCTGCCTCAGCACCCCCAGCCCCCTGCGGCCCCCAGCCCCCCTCCTGCACCTCTTCTACCGGGACGGGCGGTGGGTGGGGGGCCCGCAGGGGTCCCTGCAGTTCCTGGTGCCCGCCGTGGGGGTCTCCCACTCGGGGAATTACAGCTGCCAGGTGCTCTCCGAGGGCGGGGCCGTGCAGAAGAGCAGCGCCCGGCTCGGCGTCACGGTGTGCAGTGAGTGCGGGGATGGGCACGGGGAGCCTGAGTCTCCCCACCTCTGCCCTGTGTCCCCTCATCCCTCTCTGTGGGGTGACCCCACCCACGACATCCCCAATCACACCCATCCACCCCCCGGTCGGCTGCCAACCCCTCCCTGTGACCTCAGCCCCGTCTGTGTCCCCGCAGTGCCCGTGGCCAATGCCACCATCAGCCCCGGTCCCCTGTCACACCAGGTGCGTGAAGGTGACCCCGTCATCCTGCGCTGCTCGGTGCAGGTGGGCTCAGCCCCTGTCACCTTCACCTGGCTGAAAAACGGGCAGGAGGTGGCCCGGGGTCCCCTCTTGGAGCTCGGGGACGTCGCTGTGGGACATTCGGGCACCTACCAGTGCGTGGCCACCAACCAGCTGGGACAGGACGGGCACCGCGTGTTCCGGGCACTCAGCCCCGACCTGGACCTGAAGGTGACCTCTGGCTCACCCTGGGTCACAGGTGAGGTCACACGGGGTCACACAGTGGGTGCAGGACCCTCAGGGTTCTGGGTGACCCCGATGTCTCCCCCTCTGTCCCCAGCAGTGGCCGCAGGCGTCAGTGGGTCCCTCCTGTTCCTGCTGCTGCTAGTGGCTGACACCGTGGGCTGGCACCGGTGTCACCGCCAGGGTGGGTGACAATGGGGGGGGTGGGGGTCCCAGGGATTGGGGTGAACCCCTCCAAGAGTATGTCACCAACAGCTACTGACTCCACTGCAGCTGAGCCCCCAAACATCTTGGCTGGGGTTCCTGGGGGATTTGAGAAGGTCCTGGAGGGTCATGCAGGGATGTTGGGGGTTCTGTCAGGCAGTTTGGGAGGGAGTTTGAGGGCTCTGGAAGCTCAGAGGGTTCAAGGAGTGGTTCAAGGCTTTTTGGGGGCTTTAGGGATGATTGAGGGTCCTGCAGGCAATCGGGGGTCCCAAGGGTGTTCAGGGGCCTTGAGGACCCCACAGTCACCCCTCCCCTTTTCCCTTTGCAGCCCTCAGGAAGCAGCAGGAAAGGTGAGTGGGGGGCTCCAGGTCTGACCCCCCAATTGTCCCTCACTGCAAATCCCTCCCCCTAAAGACACCCCTGGATCCCCGCAGGGCCCCCCCGGATCCCCCGGCCCCCCCAGAGGAGAGGGAGGTGCTGTACACACACGTCATGAGCACCAAGTGGGCAGGGGGTGAGTACAGGGGAGGGGAACACAGTGACACATCACCCCCCACCCAGGTCCCCACAACCGGTGTCTCTTGCAGGGCCCCCCTGTGTCACATCCCCCCAGGTGATCTACGCCGAACTGCTGGGACCCCACAGGCGACAGCGGGACCCCAGTGACATCTACCACGACGTGCTGTGACACTGGGGGCACTGGGGATACTGGGGGCACTGGGGACACTGGGTGTTAAGAAGAAGGAGTCAAGAATTACTGTTAGCTATGTTTGTTGTTGTACAGTTAATGTTGGTTGTGTTAATAATTGTTATAGCTGTTAAATAATGTTAATCACTTACCTTGTGCCCCTACTGTACCCCTATCCCAAGTTGCTGTATCCTGTTCCTTGTTCCTGTCCCTGTTGGGCCCCGCCTCCACTGCTCCCCTATACTTCCATATGGCAACCAATGGCTCCACCTGGTATGCAAACCGTGTGAACTCCCATGGATCTAAGGGACCACAGGAAGTGAAGACCACTGCATGCAGACCCCCAAAGCCTGCAAGCTGATGTATAAATCCGTTGCCAGACCATGTTAGATGACTGAGAAGGACAGCAGGCTACCTGTAGAGCCATTTGGTCAACTCGCCATAACCAGGACAAAACTCACTCAGAGTCACCCTCTAGACTTTCAACGAGCCAAAAAGGATAAGTCTCCTATAGGACTCCTGTGAGGTCGGAGACCCCAGCTCTGTCTTTGGGCAAAGCTGCTTGCACCTCCTCCTCCTCGTTGTCCACAGGGAGCAGTGGTGGTCAGTGCGACCCCTCAGGTCCCCACCCAGGCTGATTAATAAAGGCTTGAAAAAGGGAGCAGAAGGTCTCCTAGCCCTTTCATTTACATCAATCTGGGGACTCGTCTGGGAGCTAGCCATGCCTGAAGAGGACCAGGGATGGGACCGCCGACCGCCCTATTCGGCCTCCAGGACCAGCTGGCCACCCCCGGATCCAGAGATCACCCTGGGCAAGCACAACGAAGAGAAGTGCCAGGACTGGTAAGACGCTGGCGGCGAGAGTGGGAGGTGAGCGAGTGGATGTGTGAGTGAGATGGGGGCCGGCAGCTCGGACCCCCGAAGCAAGTGTGGACCCCTCAGTACCACGGTTCCAGACTCCCGCAAGGGGGCTGGCCGGGAACAGGGGGAAGCGAAAAGGGCCTAGCAAGGCTCAGAAGAATGAAAGAGGCGCCTCCCGGGGACAGAAGGGCCTCCCTCCGAGCGTGCGGAGGTTTCCTTAGAGTATGAGTGGCACGCATAGGGGTAGGTCTCCCTATTGAAAGGACCAAGTGGTCTAGGCCACTCCGGGCACGTGGAGAGCCTAGAAAAAGTGAGAGTCACGCGCAAACAATCTAGGTAACTCCCGGGGTGGTGTGTGGGGGTACCTAGGTTAGGTGTGAGTGAACACACCCCTCCCGCTTGGGTATAGGACCTGACTGGGGAATTTGGATTGAGGGTCCCCAGGCCCTACCGGCACCAGGTGTCAGTGTAAGACCTTCTCTTCCCAGGGTCTGTGACACAGGACGTGCTGAGAGGGCATAGCTGTCGCGGCTCAGTCTCAGCTCAGGGAGTTCCTGGGAAGGGAGGTCGTCAACTTGCTGCCAGAGAACACAGGGGGAGGTAGTCTGCGCAGGTGGGCGAGGCAGCTATGGCAACACACACATACATCCCTTCGCCGAAGCCATCCCTTGGTGGGCAGGGTAGCTAGGAGGCAAGGGGGAATTCTCCCACCACTTTCTCACATTCAGCCCTCGCGCAGAAGCTATCTTCACTGGGGAAGGGGGATAGTCAGGGAGCGGAAGGGCAGGGGGTTCCAGGGTGAGCCCTGCTGACCAAAAAAACTTTGTAAACAGCACTGAGACAGGGACGGGGGAAGATCCCAGCTGGTCTAGTGCTAGGGTCCCCTCCACGTCAACCCCGTAGTGCTCACAGTCTCTACTGACAGGGGAGTCAGGGAGGCGAGGCGGGGGGGAACGGAGATCGGACTTTGTCCGATTGTGAATTCTCACATTCAGCCCTCGCACAGAAGCTATCTTCACTGGGGAAGGGGGATAGTCAGGGAGCGGAGGGGCAGGGGGGTTCCAGGGTGAGCCCTGCTGAAGAGAAAGTTTTTTTATTTATTCTCGTGAGAGTTCAGAAGTTCAGTTGCCCGTCATTAAAAATTTCCGTTTGAGTAGGGGCACATTTATAAAAGTTTAAGTAAGGGCCAGTTATAAGTTGGTTAAAGGTTGTGTTGCCTGTCAGTTGTATTTCGTTCGGGTAGAGGCACCATCAGTTCTTAAGTTTAGGCCCAGATTCAAGAGGAGTAATGGGGCAGTGCTTAAGTAAGAGAGCAAACCCTAAGGGGAATGAAGAGACTACCAGAACCATTCCCCCTGATAGCCCGTTAGAGCAAGTGCTAAATCATTGGGACGCACAAGAGGCCACCAAGGGCCTAGACTGGATTAAAATGATCCATTATTGTATGGAGATTTGGCCCAAATTAGAGATGCAAGGACAGTGGCCGTAGTATGGCACTAAAGATTCCTGGATGTGTTCCCAATTATACCAACATCTAAAAACCAAAAGAAGTTCGAGCCCAGAAGAAATAACATATGCAGCTGTGTGACAAAAAGATAAAACAGAAACAGAAGTAGTAAAAGCATGCAAGTTAAAAGAACAAAAAGTAGAAGTTAAAAGAAGTAAAGGGCAAGAGAAAGAGACTAGTGAAACCAGTAGTAAATGGGACCCCTTGGAGTACCTACCCCCTCCTCCCACATACCCAATAGTGCCCCAAACTCCCCCTTGCAATTCTCTGGCTATCCCAGCCTCCATACCACCCTCACTTAACCCTCCTGTTTCCAGTCCAAACCCTTTCCACCCGAACCCGTCCTCCTCTACATTTTCAGCCCCTTCCACCGTCACTTTACCTCCTCCCTCAACCCCATTGCCGGGCCCTTTTAATCTGCCCATTACAGTTCCTTTACCTCCAGAAACCCCTACAGTGAACCCAATCTCCTTTCCCTCACCTGTAGCTGTGCCTTTACCTCCACCTAATTGGGAGTCAAGTATGCCCAAAATCAATCCTAACCCTCTCCTTAACAATGAGCAACCCCCTATAACCCCTACTCCTAGTCAAGAACAAAATCATGAAGATGGACCCTATTGTCACACGCGATCTAAGACAACCAAACTTTTCCCCTTAAGAGAAGTCCCTATGGGAGGAGTGGTTGGAGGGGTAGGGTTTGTCAATGCCCCATTGACAGCTTCAGAAGTTAGAGGATTCAAAAAAGAGCTGGGAAACCTAGTTGAAGACCCAGTAGGAATAGCCAACCAGGTAGATCAATTCCTGGGTCCTAATATTTACACCTGGAATGAGTTAAACTCTATTTTAAATATCTTATTTGACCCTGAAGAGATAGCCATGATTTGTGTCACAGGAATGCGAATCTGGGATCGAGAGAACAGGTTTGGACCCCGGGCAGAGGACAAGCTCCCGCAAGTGGATCCAGGGTGGGATCCAAATAGAGAGGAAGGAAGACAGAATATGAGAGACTACAGAACCCTAATGGTAAAAGGCATTAAAGAATCTGTTCCCTGAGGTAACAACACCAAGCTAGCCTTTGATGGGACTCAAGAAAAAGATGAGACCCCAGCCACCTGGTTAAACAGGTTGAGAAGGAATTTTCAATTATATTTGAACATAGATCCCGACAGCCCCGAAGGCCAAGTACTGTTAAAAGTGCAGTTCGTTACCAAGTCCTGGCCTGATATCAGGAGGAAACTCAAAAAATTAGATGATTGGCAAGAAAAAGGGATCAATGAATTGTTGAAGGATGCTCTAAAAGTTTACTTAAGAAGAGAAGAAGAAAGAACAAGAACAAAAGCAAGACTCATGGTAGCGGTGGCCAAAGAAACAGTCCGGGCAAGCAAGGATCAGCCAAGCGAAGGAGAGCCAAAGTCCCAGCCTGAAGGAAACAAAAAGAAACCCGTTATGCCCCCAGTAACCAACCCAGGGATCTCTGAAAAGAACGAGAAGTGTTATTATTGTGGACAGATACGGCATTTTAAAAGAGACTATAATAACCTATCTTTAGATAAAGCAATAGCAAGAGAGCAAGATGCCTTAGAAAAAAATCTTGAGAGAAGAAGATGGTGATGATTAAGGGTGTCAGGGGCTATATGTATTAGGGGACTCAATGAAACACCGAGAAGAGCCCCTGGTAAATTTTGAAGTGGGTCCCAGAAGTGAAGAGGTTGAATTTTTAGTGGATACAGGAGCAGACCATTCAAGTATAAACAAGCTCCCGACTGGAATGTTTTTAAGTAATAAAGTTTGTGAAGTATTAGGAGCAGAAGGAAAACCTTTTATGGCACCAGTAACAGAAAGTGTTGAAGTGAAAGGAAATTCTCGACAGTGCCATGCAGACTTTGTGTATTTGCCCGATCTAGAAAATAATTTATTGGGAAGAGACTTACAAGTGCAAATGAGGGTAGGAATAATCCCAGTAAACGGAAAAATGGTAGTCCAGATGATGAAGCTAACCACAAAAGACATGGGAGAAATTAATTCTGAAGTTTGGGCAGAAGAAGGAAAGTTTGGGTATTTAGACATTCCCCTGATAAAAATCAAGATTCAAGAAGGAACCCCCCCCATTAAAATCAAGCAGTACCCCATATCCATAGAAGGAAAAAGAGGATTGGCTCCCGTTATAGATCACTTATTAGCAGAAGGTATCCTGGAACAACGCATGTCCCCCCATAACACCCCAATTCTGGCTGTCAAAAAAGCAGAGGGAAAATACCAATTAGTTCATGACCTAAGAAAAATAAATAAGAGAACTATCACCAGACACCCAGTAGTGTCAAACCCTTATACCCTCCTAAGCCAAGTACCCAATAGACGTGCTTGGTTCACAGTTATTGATTTAAAAGATGCTTTCTGGGCATGTCCCTTGGCAGAAGAGTGTCGTGACTGGTTTGCCTTTGAGTGGGAGTACCCTGATAAGAACAGAAAACAACAGCTAAGATGGTCCCGCTTGCCTCAGGGCTTTACAGAGTCCCCAAACCTTTTTGGGCAAGCGTTGGAGGAATTATTAAGCCAGTTTGATCCTGAAAGTGGAGTTAAAATTTTGCAGTATGTAGATGATCTCTTAATATCTGGAGAAGATCAAGAAAAAGTAAGGCAAACCAGTGTGCAGCTATTGAATTTTCTGGGGACCAAGGGACTAAGAGTGTCCAGAGATAAATTACAATTTGTGGAGCCCAAAGTGATCTATCTAGGACATGTAATAGAACAAGGCTGAAAGAAACTGAGACCAGAGAGAATATCAGGTATCCCAACTATACAAGCACCACAACCAAAGAGAGACATAAGAAAACTTTTGGGCCTTTTTGGATATTGCAAACTATGGATAGAACAATATACCCAAAGTGTTAAATTTCTCTATGAAAAACTGGTCAATTCTGAACCCATAAAATGGACAATTGAAGATGAAGAGTGATTGAATCATCTAAAAGATAAGCTCTCTTCAGCACCAGTTTTAAGCTTGCCCGATTTAAAGAAAGAATTTGATTTATTTGTCAGTTCTGAAGAGGGGACTGCATATGGTGTTTTAACCCAAGAGTGGGGAGGATGTCGCAAACCCATAGCCTATTTATCAAAACTGTTGGACCCAGTAGCCCGCGGATGGCCTACCTGCTTACAATCCATAGCTGCAGCTGCAATTTTAATAGAAGAAGCTCAAAAACTAACTCTACAGGGTAAAATCAGAGTCCACACGCCACACAACTTAAAAACAGTCTTGAGTCAGAAGGCTCAACAGTGGTTAACGGATGCCAGGATATTAAAATATGAAGTCATTCTAATGGATACCAGCAATTTAGAACTGGTGACCTCCAAGAGCTTGAACCCAGCACAATTCGTATCAGGAGAACCTCCACAAGAGTTAGAACATGACTGCTTGGAATTAGTAAATCTCCAAACTAAAGTAAGAGAAGATTTAGAAGATATGCCCCTACCCTACGGAAAAGTACTATTTATTGATAGTTCCTCCAGAGTAGTGGTGAGAAAACGACATTCTGGGTATGCAATAATCATAAAAACAGAAGAAGGAGAACTGGAGATTCTAGAGAAAGGGAAACTACCTCCCAGTTGGTCAGCCCAGAGTTGCGAAGTTCATGCTCTAAAGAGAGGTCTGGACTTGTTAGAATAAGAAAAAGGAACAATTTACACCGATTCAAGGTATGCCTTAGGAATAGTTCATACTTTTGGCAAAATCTGGGAAGAGAGAGGCTACCTGAATTCAAAAGGGAAAAACCTGGCACATGAAAGACTAATAAAATCAGTGCTAGAATCCCTAACCAAACCCACAGAAATTGCAGCAGTCCACATAAAAGGATATCAAAAAGGGAACACTTTAGAAAACAAAGGAAACAGATTGGCTGATCAGGTGGTGAAAGAAGCAGCTTTAGATCCAGAAGGACCAGTAAAAATCGTGAAATTAGACAAAGCAATAACTGAAAAAGAAGAGGAAAAAGAACCAATATTTAGTAAGAAAGAATGGGAAGCAATAAAGAAACTGGAGCTATCTCAAGGAGAACGAGGAGAATGGTTGACATCAGACGGGCGAAAATTTCTGAACAAAGCTTTAGCCCAAAAAATGTTAAATGAGATACATGAACTAACTCATTGGGGAACCCAGGGGATGTGCGACCATTTCCCAAGAGAAAATCTGTGCCTTGGAGTTTATGATTTAGCAAAAGCTATAACGAGGGGCTGTATAATATGCCAGAAGGTAAATCAAAAAGTAATGAGAAAAGCTGAACCTGGAGGAAAAGAATTAACCTTAAGACCATTCCAAAGTGTACAAATAGACTTCACAGAAATGCCTCCCATACAAGGATACAAACATTTATTGGTAATAGTTGACCACCTGACACATTGGGTAGAGGCATTCCCCACAAAAAGAGAAACAGCAGAGGAAGTCGCCCCAATAATACTAGAGAATATAATCCCCAGATATGGTTTAGTTAACACTATTGATTCAGATAGAGGATCCCATTTCACCTCCCAAGCTCTACAAGCCGTTGTAAAAGCCCTAGGAATAAAGTGGAGACTGCACACCCCATGGCACCCCCAGAGTTCAGGTCGAGTAAAATGAATGAATAAGACACTGAAAAACATGTTAACAAAATTGATGGCTGAAACCCAAATGAGTTGGTTGAAGTGTTTGCCCCTTGCCCTCTTGAGAATCAGAACCAGGCCACGGTCCGACCTTGGAGCCTCCCCATACGAAATGATGTTTGGGCTTCCCTTCCTAATAACCCTTATAGCACTGGAGACCATACAGAAGGAGAGGAAATAGCCAAAAAGTACTTAGAGACAATTGGAAAGACCCTAAGTAATTTAAGAAAAAGAGGGTATCTCCCCCAAACCTCCCCATTGGACACCAATACCCACCAAATCAGTCCTGGGGATTGGGTGCTAACCAAATCCTGGAAAGACACCCCATTAACCCCAAAATTTGAAGGTCCCTTCCAGGTTCTGCTAGTAACCCATGCTGCTATCCGGACCCAAAAAAAAGGGTGGACTCACGTCTCCCGTGTAAAAGGACCAGTACCGCCTCCTCCTGACTGTGAACAGAACCCAGAAAAATGCCCCACGAGTTTCCCCAAGTGGATTGCCATCCAAGATCCTACCAGCCTTAAAGTAACTCTTAAGAAACAACCAAAAACAGACTAAAAGAGAAATAAATAAAACTGCAGAGATCTGTTAAGCAAGATTGTTGTTAAAGTTACTATATATGTATATATTTGTTAAGTTGTTGCAATCGTTAATGTTTAAATTCAAATAGAATAAGTTAAATAAGAAATTCCCCATTAATTTCCCTCACAGAGCATTTCCCAAGGGCAATTGAGTTAAAAGGTGGGAAAAAAAGAGAACCTTATCACCCCTCCAAACCTAAGAGGCAAGACTGGGTGGAGCAAAAAGAAGGTGGGCCATGAAGCTCCCTAAGGCAGAACTAGCCCATATCGGACTCTTAGGTGGACTAATGTTAGTCCAGTTAATAAACTTTGCAGTAAGAGGGAGTGGAGAAGCATGCACGAAGTGCTACTACCCTCTTTATGATGAGGAAGATCTAGGATCATTGATGAGGGTCCACACAAACATTAATCCCACCTGTTTTGATCACACACAATTGGAAACATGTCAAGAAGAAGGAAAAACATACTGGCTCACAAAAAATACTGCCTCATTTAAGCAGCGCCTGATTGGAGAATGTCCTGTAAGGGAAGCCTGGTTCTGCTTTGAACGAGAAGGAATGAATGACATAATAAAAGAAAAACAATTGATGGCAAAAAGAGAGAGTCTAGATGAAACACTGGGTAAAAATCTATTCATTGACTTGATTGAGAAAATTAGCAAAGAACTGAATTTAACCAATTGTTGGGTATGTGGAAATACCCAAATGTCAGATATTTGGCCCTGGGAGGGAATTAGCTTAACACCTCTAGACGTTTTGAGATGGAAATTAACCGAACAAAAACCCCAAATCACAGAAAAAAAGGAGACAAGAACAATGGGATCTGAAAGCAAGAGTGATTGGAGAAGAGTGTATTAAAAGAACAGGAAAAAAATACCAAACCCCTGTAGGAAGAATGGCTTGCAAAAGATACTTAATTGTAAAAGATTCAGGGAGCAGGTGGATCCCACAAGAACCGAATTGGCAATTACGAAAAAGGAAAGAGGATGTATTTACCATGAAGGGTATAGATGATATGAGTGCGCAGACAGAGGAATAAATCCTTTCCAAGGATTGAAAGAGCTCTCAAAATATTGGGAGTACCCCACAGACACACAAGACACATTCTGGAAAGCTCCTGAACATTTATTCTGGATTTGTGGAAGCACTGCCTATACATCCCTCCCTGGAGACTGGACAGGAAGCTGCACAATTGGGGCAATAAAACCTGCTTTCTTCCTCCTACCAAAAGAATCAGGGTCATACCTAGGAGTCCCCTTGTATGATGACCTAAGAAAAAGCAATCGAAAGAAGAGACGTAGTAGACCTAGGAAGCAGTCAAAAATGGAAAGAACCTTTAGGAAACTCAGACAGGTGGAACGACCTTTGGTCATTCAAAGGAGGGTGGTAGAAGAAAGCAGTCTTTATTGCTGTCTGGGCCTTTGCTGGCTTTTTGTTTTTACCTTGTTTACTCCCCTGTGTAATCAGGACAGTGGCTACCACAGTACAAGCTAGTATTCAGATCCCTAAAATAACAGATGAAAACCAAGCCAAAATCATGTTAATGAGAACTCAAAATCAAGACCAGAGACACGAAACTGCCATACAAATTGTCATAGGCTAGGAAAAGCCTGATTTTGTTCCAATCGGGGTCAGGTTTTTTTTGATTGACAAGCAATTTATCCAGTAGAAGACAAGCTGCGACTTTTGGCGAAATGCTTAAAAAGGCTGGGTGGGGGGAGGAGCGATCTCTTTGTCTTCCAGTGTGGCAGGCTGGGGACAGGGAGCCACCGGGGCCGGGCCGGCCTCGGTGCCCCCCCCCCACCCCGGGCGGCTGCGGCGGGCCGGGCCGGGCCCCGATGCTGCTGGAGCCGGGCCGGGCCGGGCCGGAGCTTTAGGAGCCGCTGTCTCGCAGAGAAGCAGGCAGCATGGAGAGGAGGGAGAGCTCGGACGGAGTGCCCCTTCGCCCTTGCTCTTCTTTTCAAGCCGAAAAAACCAGCGCATGGCTCTAAACGACTCAGTTTCCCACCGCAGAGCCACGTGGGCAGCCCGGCAGCCCGAAAAGTTTAACCCTTTGTTGCTAGCAGATGGACTTTCCTAAACATCATCTTTCTCCGGAAGAAGAACAAATATAGCGAATGAGCCATAGAAAGACACAGCATGGAGCTACAGTCGGTGAAGGGAGAGTGAAAAGGACTTTAAGGCAAAGGACAAAGGAGTGGCCTAATTTTGGCTGGACATTTCTGGTAAACTATAGAGACTGAACTAGTTTTTTTCCTGTAACATATAAATGCTTTTGGGGGGATGTAAGGTTCTAGTTAAAAGTGATATGAAGCTTTTTGCTCCTAAAGAAAGAGGAGATTTGTTTTTGGGTCTTGAGATGATTTTGGAAATAGAAGAAGAGAATCTTTGTGTCATACTAGAAGAGGCATCCTTAAACAGTACCCCAATAAGCAAATATGGCCTATGTGCAGTGTTAAGAGAGCTGCTAATGGGTAGGATTTCGCAGTTTGCAGGAGTTCCTTTAAAATCCTCGCAGATGTAGAGCATGGGATGTCTATATAGAACCCAGAGAGACTCCTTTCCTAAAAGAACTGATAAAAGGTTATTTTTAAAATGGTAAAACTGGCTGAAGTTGCAGGTCATGTCTTTTTATGTTGAGTGAAGAAAGGTAAAAAACTTAGAAAGAGAAAGAAAGATGTTTTAGAAGTTTCATTTGTTGTTGTTGTTGTTTTTTCCCTTTTTTTTTTGTTGTTTTTGTGTGTATTAATAAACTATCTTTGTAATTTAAAGATGGGCCTGTTTTGCTTTATATTCTTCCAGTCAAATGAAATATAGAACGTGATGAAACCATCACACAAATATATAACCAATACCAAAACTTTAGAAAAACACACTCCCATGAGCCAGACATCAGAAATTGATGCGGACTAAAGTCCAATCAAAATATAAGAGGGGGGATATTGTTAAGAAGAAAGAGTCAAGAATTACTGTTAGCCATGTTTGTTGTTGCACAGTTAATGTGGGTTGTGTTAATAATTGTTATAGCTGTTAAATAATGTTAATCACTTACCTTGTACCCCTACTGTACCCCTATCCCAAGTAGCTGTATCCTGTTCCTTGTTCCTGTTCCTACCTCTACTGTACCCCTATCCCAAGTTGCTGTATCCTGTTCCTTGTTCTTGTCCCTGTCGGGCCCCGCCTCCACTGCTCCCCTATACTTCCATATGGCAACCAATGGCTCCACCCGGTATGCAAACCGTGTGAACTCCCATGGATCTAAGGGACCACAGGAAGTGAAGATCACCGCATGCAGACCCCCAAAGCCTGCAAGCTGACATATAAATCCGTTGCCAGACTATGTTAGAAGAATGAGCGGTACAGAAAGCTACCTGTAGAGCCATTTGGTCAACTCGCCATAACCAGGACAAAACTAGCTCAGAGTCACCCTCTAGACTTTCAATGAGCCAAATGGGATAAGTCTCCTATAGGACTCCTGTGAGGTCGGAGACCCCAGCTCTGTCTTTGGGCAAAGCTGCTTGCACCTCCTCCTCCTCGTTGTCCACAGGGAGCAGTGGCGGTGAGTGCGACCCCTCGGGCCCCCACCCAGGCTGATTAATAAAGGCTTGAAAAAGGGAGCAGAAGGCCTCCTAGCCCTTTCATTTACATCAAAAATATTAAAATTGTTCAGAGCATTTTACTCATACAAATATTTGAAAATTATGTCTTCAAATACTCTTTTAGCTTTTTGTTAAATGAAGCAAAGGTAGTTAAAATTTTTTATTTTTCCCTTGTGAATGTATGTAGAACATGTTGAACTTCTAAGTTACATCAGTGGATTAAATAATTAAGTTTGTTTTAATCCTTAAAATAGCTGTTTTATTTTGAAAATGCTTGGAAATATAAGTAGGGCACAAGCCTTTGCTTAGTTAGTTAAGTAGTTTCAGTTTGACCATTCCTGCAGAGATCTTCAACACCCCTTATGTGTCAACAAAGCTTTCAGTATTGATATTTTAATTTCATATGCTGGCCTTCGGTTCTTAGCAGTCTATTCAACACAACAAAACTCTAAAAAAACGAAGAATGAGCACAATTTTATTGCCGTAGAGTGGCTAAAAAGACAAATATTGTGCTGGAACCTGGATTTTAAAGTAATCTCTAAATGCCTGCTGTTAATAAATAGAACATGATTATAAGTGGTTGTTCTCGGGTATTGCGAGATGATGGTTAGAATAATTTATAGTAAATTGTTAGATTTTTCAAGTGCAGGTATAAAAGAAAAAGTAGTTAAAGGGCAAATGAAAACCTTAAGGTCTAACACAAAACATGTTCCTAAGACATTGCCATAGAAAAAAAACGATCTGTATTTAAAAATTATATTTGTTGTTGAAATGAAAATAGCAAAAATCTGAAATATAAGAGAAGTGAGGCAAATATAAAAAAACAAAGGAAAAGTAAGGACTGCCATTCTTGTTTAAGAGACAAATTTACAACCAGTCTTCATAGGAGTAAGTTGCTTTTCTTAAGAGGTAAGGTTCTGTCATAAAGAACTTAGCTCTTGGAAAAAAAAAGAAGAGACTTGAAAAAAAATGAGAAAAGAAAACATAAAAAGCTAAAAGATGCACTAATAGCTGCACCAGTTTTGAGTCTCCCAGCACAGAGTTTTTAACACAAAGCAGGAGCACGAAAACCTGTAAGCTATGTGTCAAAACTTTTAGACCCAATAAATAGAGGCTGGCCCACATGCCTACAGGCAATTGTAGCTGTGGCTAAGAGAGAGAATTAGTGACAAAAGAATATGCTGGGAAAATACTTAAAAGATTGCATAATCAAACACATTGGGGAGGCGCAAGCGTTAGCAGAGCACTTTTTACAATTCTTTAAATAGATATGGATTAGCCAAACAGGAAGTGCTAGGATGTATAGTATGTCAGAAAATAAACCAAAATAAGAACAGACAAACCCCGATGGTGGGGGAGGGGGGGGAGGGCGCCATCTGGCCTACCAGCCTTTTGCTAAAATACAGGTTAATTTCACTGATTTGCCCAAGGTTGGGAGATATCGGTACTTGTTAGTAATTGTTAGTCAGATAACACATTAAGTAAAGACCTTTCCAAATGCAAAGGCAACAGCCAGAGTAAGTTACAAAGGTATTGTTAAAGGAGATTATACCCAGGTTTGGGATAATAGAGTACATTAATTTAGACCAAGGAACTCCCTTTACCTCCAAACTTGTAAGACAATTGGCAGAAGCATTAGAGTTTCAGTGGGAATGCCACATCCCCCGCCATCCCAGAGCTCAGGAAGAGTGAAAAGAATCAATCAAACTCCCAAAGCACAGCTTGCAAAATTGATACTAAAACTAAAATGAACTAGGTAAAATGTTTGCCTCTTGCTGTGTTAAATATTAAGAATAAAACCTCATGCAAAAGCAGGGGTATCACCCCTTGAAATGTTATATAGTATGCCTCATGAGCACAAGATCCCAGTGGGACACCCCAAGGTTAAAGATATTCAAATACAACCGTATCTGGTATCTACAGACGGCAAAGAAAAGGTGGACCCACGGGTCTCGAGTGAAAAAGTCGAATCACAAGACCCTAAATAGAAAGTAACATCCATGCCCAAGAACCTGAAAAATATGACAACAGCAGTCAAACCAAGAAGTGACACAATAAGCTGCACTAACTCAGAGTGTATTTGTTATCCATGTATACATTTGGAATGCGTTTATTGTCCAAAAATGTGAGTTGTACACTGTAAAAAGGGAATGAGGCCTAAAGATTTTTGCACTGTTTAAAAGAAAAATGGGACCGAACAAGAAGATTCCTAGTGCTCACCACTAACCTGAGAATATTGGAACTCGACTCCTATGAGTAATATTAGATTTTCAAAAAGGAGATAAGGGGAAAATTGGACCAAGAAGCCCAAATATTAGCAATTGAATGCCAAGAGACAAAACAAAACTCCTTGTGAAGTAGGTCCAGTTAAAGCTCTCTAAATAGAACACCTTTAAGAGGCGGTTGGCAGCTCGTACAGAATAGGGGACCCCAGAAGCATGGCTTTGCTGCAGAGAAGATAATTTACTGCACCACTGGTTGCACCCCAGTGGGCGTCGGCAATTGCAGAGAGACCTGCCAGTGGGAAACCCTAATTCCCCCTGACAGCCAAGGTGGCAAGGGAAGAAAACCTCAAAAAGAGAAGCAAACCGATGACCAAACATAGAGGAGGAAAAAAGGAAGGGGAGGCTTAGAAACAAAAGGGGATAAAAAGTCCAACGGCATATAAAAAAGAAAAAGGAGGAAGCAGGTTGCTATATCTCAGGAAACCGAGCTCAGGGTTCACAGGTCCCACAAAGAAGGAAGAAATGAACAAGAAGATCTATTTGTAATGTTTTACTTTTCCATTTAGTCCATTTGTAATGTTTTAGTTCTCATTTGTAATGTTTTAGAAGCTCATTTATAATGTTTTAGCTCTCCATTTGTAGTGTTAAGTTTGTTTTTAAAAAAAGTTCACTTGCAATAACCTTTTAGTGGTGGTCTGAAAACATGAATTAAAATTATCAAATAGAAAGAGGGGGGAATTGTAATAAGGAGTAATTCATGTTTTCATCATACTTGTTGTTATAGTAGCAATATAGTTTCTAAGAAAGCCAAAAGAACCCCCTTCTCACAGAGAGGCTTAGAAAATTTTGCAAGAGCTGTCTCCAGTTCCAAGAAGAAGACAAAGAAATTACAATACAAGGAACTTATAGAAAATTTGGAATTCAACAGCAGATCCGGCAGCAGAGAAGTTTCAAAAACCCCGACATCTGGGTCTGTGGGACAAGTCAGGATATGTATGAAATAAATAAAGGACTCCAAGTTATGCACTGTATGTTGTATGTTGTATTGATGTTGTATGTTGTATTGTTATACTGTTTACCATGTAGTTAAAAAGGTTATGCTGTTACTTACCTGTTATTTCAAACTGTTCGTGTTGAATCTGTACCCTCAAATCTCAGTTTCCTATGTTCCAAGTTGTATATTCCCTTTCCCCGGATCCCAAATTCCCCCTTACCTTCCATCGGGATAGGGCTCCGCTGCTCCCCGCCTGCTCGTCAAACTGTTAACCCCGCCTAATAGGGAAATCCAGAGACTCCCATGATACACCGCTCCAAGCGGAAGTCCAGTTGATCCCAAAAAAACCCCTAAAACAACGAGCCGACCCAAAATCCGGACCTCCGAAGGACACTGCCCTGCGAGGAGGACATCCAGCCATCTGTGGAAGGCTTCCCACCTACTCGCCATGACCTAACAAGTACTGAACAAAGGTGACACCCCTGGACTAAAGTGAGCCAAGTGGATTCCTAGGAATTCCTGTGAGGAAGGAATCCCAACTCTGCAGTGTCAGTGGCAGGCTCGACTTGCACCTCCTCCTCTGTGGTGTCCAGTGGGAGCAGCGGCGGTGTGCGCAGCCCCACGAGCCCCCTACCCAGAGCTGTCTTTCAATAAAGGCCTTTTGAAAGGAGCTGGTCTCCTGGCCCATTTTTAACAATGTACACAGAGTCCAAACCAAGAAGGGGATAAAGCAGGCGGACCTCGAGGCACACGGTGGGAAACCTCGGAGGGACGTGACGCTGCGGAGCTCACGTCTGAGATTTTCACCCGGTGCACACCGCTTCCTTGATTTGCTTGGCTTTGTCCATTTTGTGTCCATTTCTTGTACGACATTTCTCCTTGGCAATAAATTGTTTTTGATTGAAATTGGCTCTTAAAATTTATAACAGGGAGGCTGCCAGGGAAAGCTGCAGAGCTGGTGCAGAGCTGTCAGAGAGGGCGAGGTGAGAGCAGGCCCCGCCTTGCCCAGGCTGGAGCCCCAGCAGAGCCCTGGCAGAGCCCGGAGCAGCCTGAGCCTGGGCAGAGGAGGCTGCCATGAGGCCCTTGGAGCTGCAAGAGGCAGCAGCCCGGCCCTGGGTGCCTCTTGGTGGCCCCGGGCGAATCCTCGGCTCTCAGAGCCCAGCTGGCAGCTGCCGCTGCTGAGGGGAAGCACAGCCGTGCTGGGCACAGCACAGCCTGGTGGCATTGGCCCTGTAGAGTCTGCACAGCAGGAGAGAAAGGCAAAGGACAGCCGAGGGCTGGAGGCCTGGCTGAGCATTCCTGCTCTTGTGCCGGCTGCCCTGGAACTGCTGGCAAAGGTGAGCAGTGTGTGCAGCCCTCTGGGCACAGCGGGAGGGAGCCGGGCTGCTCCGCAGGCTCCAGCACAGGGCAGCGTCCTTCAGGCACGGCGCTTCTGCCAGGGGAACCGAGGGCAGCCTCAGGCAGGGACAGCTTGTCAGGGCACATCTGCAGCAGCCAGGGCCTCACACAGCTCTGGGAGGAAGCGCCTGCACTCCTGGAGCTCTGCACCGAGCCAGAGCAAAGGGGTGAAATGCAGAGTGTTGTGCAGAAATATTCAGGGGCACCAGGCCAGCCTGCTTTGTGCTGTCTGGCACACAGCAAGCACTGTGCAATACAGCCCTGAGCTGCTGGGAGAGAGGTGTTAGAAAGGAGCCAACTCTTTGATGAAATTCAATGGTGACAAAGTCATCAAAGCAAAGGAGAACAGTTTCTTAGTAAGGATTCACCTGAGCTGGGTGTGGATCTCGCTCTCCCAAGAGCCTAACACACACACACCCCAACAGAACGCTGCTTTTTATTGCCTTTCCCAGCCCAGGGCAAACCATCTCCCCTTTCCCTTTGGCTGGATACTGGGGAACTTATCTTCTCTCCTCACAGTCTACTTGTCTGTCTTATCCTACTTCCCTTTGGTCTGGTCTTCACCTTGGCCTCTCTCCCAGCTCGCAGCAACACCCAACAAAACAACTAGAACAAATCCAAACGCTCAATAACAACACCTAAAACAAACAACTTTCATTCTTTTTTCTAATAATCTTTTGGCTGCAGCCAAATATTACTTCATATATCACCAAGGGAATCGGGGATGAGCCAGTGGGTTGTGCAGGAGAGGTGAAGGAAGGGAGCAGAAGGGTTTCAGTAAGCAATTTGTGTTTTCTTTCTTAATTGCTGAAGGAAAGGCACCATGTGGCTTCAGTCAGCAAAACCATTTTCAAGGTGCATTGAGGAAATGCTTGTGAGCAATTCCCAGAGAAGGAAGGTGTTGAGAAAATGTTGAACTGTAATAAATCATGAATTCCGTTTGCATGAACAGACAGTGTTGAGCCCTCTATTGCTGCAGTGCAGTGATTGCTGTGTGCAAGTGGCTCCCTCAGCCTTGAGAACAGAGTAGTCCTCCTAAGACGGTCGCTGGAATGCATTCAGGGGAAAGCAAGTGGTTGTAGGAGGCTCTTGAGCATCCGAGGAGAATTGGAGGAGTGGGATGTTCCCCAAATGACCACCAGAGACCCTCAAGAGACCCCTACTCTGCTGTCAGTAACTTCTGAGAAGGGATTTAAATATGTCAAATAATTGGAGGGAACCTTTCGCCTGTGAGTTTCAGCAAAGGAATGAGTAGGTCTTACCTCCATGGTGACAAATTAGTAGGTGAAAGTGCTTGTCCCTCTGTCCCTGTATTCCTGTCCCCCTGTCCCTGTCACCACTGCTGTCCCAGCCCCATGATGCCTCCCCAAATCTGTCTCCCCATTATTGTACCTCCTGTCCTGTCCCCCCTCTCCTGTCCCCACAGCCACCCCACAGCCCCGGTCACCTCATGCACTGGCTCTGCTGCCCTTGGGGACTTCAGGGGACCCCGCAGCCCCCCTGGGCCCCCTTCCCACGCTCTCTGCCCATCCCCATGCCCAGGGCACTCACCCCACAGGAGCAGCAGTGCCACCTTCCCAGCCATCCCCGTGTCCCCAGCCACCCAGGCTGGCTGTCACTCGCTGCTGTGGCCACTGGTGTCCTGGTTGGCGGCTCTTTGGCCAAAGGGGAAGTGAGGTCAGTCCTCGTCTCCAAGTTGTTGTGACCTTTGTTGTGGGCAGGGTGGCCACAAGCTGGGGACAGGCTGAGAAAAGGCTGGGGTCAGGCTGGGGACAAGGCTGGGTGGCACATGGTGGCACATGGATTTCACAGGAGTGGGGGGCTCAGGGGGTTTGGGGTCCCAGAGGTGGGGGGCTCATGGGAACGTGGGGCTCCAGGGACTTGGGATCATGGGATGGGGATGTGGGGGAATGGGGTGGGCCCATGGCAATGGGGTGCCCTGGGTGAATCAATGTCCTGGGGGAAGGGGCATTGTAAGGGATGGAGTTTGAGGGAGGGGGCTCCTCTGAATGGGGATCCTGGGCCAGGGAGATCCTGGGGAATGTGAGTGCTGGGATCGGGGTCCCAGGGAGGGGAAACTTCAGGAATGGGGGTGCCATGGTTGGGTTCCAGAGGAATGGGGATGCCAGAGATGGGCAGTGGCTGGGTGGGCCCGTGGGTCACAGGTCCTTCAAGGGTGAGCCTCAGACTTTGGGGTGAGCCAGGGCCCAGCACTGCCCCGCTCATGTGCTCCTGGTTTGGGGAGAGGCCCCACAAGGGGATTCCGAGGGGCTCTGGGTCTTTGCCCCCCCAACCCCCAGTGACATTTTTCTCTCTTCATTTCCATTTCCTCCCTTTTACCCCTCAATTTCACAGCCAACCACCCCCCCCCCCCCCCCCCCCAGTTGGTGCCTCGGTGACCCTGGGGAGCGGCCGAGCAGGGAACGGGGTTGGGGGAACCCCAGGGTGGGGGAAGCAGGGGTGAGGGGTCTGCAGGGGGGGGTTGGGAGGCTGTGGGGGCTGGGGGCGTCTGGCTGTGCCCCCCCTCCCCCAAAACTTTCACTTTCTCTCTCCTGCAGCAGAAGGAAGAGGCCATTTGTGCTGAACCTCACACGGGGGGCGGGTTCTGTCCTGGGGGGCACATCCAGGGGGGTCCTGTCCTGGGGGGTCCTGTCCCCGGGAGGGGGGACACATGCCTGCCAAGTGGGTCCTGTCCTGGGGGATGGCAGCTCCGGGAGGGCTCCAGACTTCTCCTTTCTGGCCGGTGCCCTGCAGGATCTGAGCTCCTGGGAATGGAGCCCCGGGCAGGAAGGAGCTCCCCAACTCCTCCTCCTCCTCCTCGCAGCCAGGGGCCATCCAAGTGTGGGGCCCGGCCCCGCTGCCCAGGGATGGGCACTGGCCAGCCCTGCTCTGGCCAGCCCCAGGTGGCAGCCAGCCCCTGAGGGTCCCCCCCACCCCCTCGGCTTTGGTTTTGGCAGCTTTGGAGCTGCTGCAAAGGGGAGAATTCTGTGAGGGGATGAAAAAGGCCTGGCCGTGGTTTGCTCAGCCCTGCCAGAAGCACAGAAGCCAATGGCAGCCCCAGCAGTGGCTCTGCCAGGGCCTTTGATGGTTTTTCAGAGCAGGGCTGGCTGGAAACCGCCCCTGCAGGGGCAGCGCTGAGGGAACCAGGCCGGAAATGCAGTAATTGGTGCTTTGATCTCTCTGCCCAAGGGGCTGAGAGAGCCCCAGAACCACTGCAAAGACAACAACCACCTGACCAGGACACTCCACCTTCCTGTCTCAAACCTGCAGCCCTTTGGAACAACCCAGAGAGAACCTTTGGCTTCTGGGTGTGGACACCAGAAGAGAGGGAAAAGTGTGGAAATATCGAGCAGGGTGTCCACCCCTGCATCCGGGGGACAGGGGTGTCCCAGCAGGAGCAGGGAGTGCCCAGGCAGGGGAATTCAGGGCAGGCTGGAGCGCATTTCCCAGGGCAGCAGCCCCTGAGGGACACACGGGCATTTCCACGGATCCCTGTGCGCTGCTCCAAGGACGGACAGAGTTCCTCCCCTGTTGGGAGCAGGAGCCACGGGAAGGAAATCAAATTTCAGGGTGAGGAATGAGAAAAAGGGGAAGAGTTCCTGACCATGGCCCAGGCAACGCCTTCCCCATGGGCTGGGGTGCTGCCCACAGGCAGGGAACAACCCCACGGACCTGCTGGGCACGCAGGGGGATTCCACGCTCTGTGTTACCCACAAGCTGTGGGATGCACCAAGGTGCTTCTAAAGGGAACCAAAAACTCCTTTCTCTGTGATTTGTTTGTGTTTTCCTTATCAGAGTCTTCTTGGCAGAGCAAGGATTAAAAGGATTCTATCGACCAGACCATTTTGTACTCTGCCAGTTTGATTTTTGCTGAGTTTCTTTTTTGTTAGGGAAAAAAAAGTGGAGTGGGAAAAGATTTTTGCCTTTATTCCCTGGATGTAAAATTGTTATTCAACCATCAGGGAACCTGAGCCAAATTTTGCCAGTCATTGGCCATCATCAGGGCAAGGTCGTATCAGGTGCCCCCTTTAGTTTGGGCAGCCCAGAGGTCACAGGGCCCCACTGGGCACAGCAGGAAGGCTCAGGGCTCTCCCAGGACAGAAGTGCCCAGGATGTGCCACCTTGTGGGACAGGAATCCCCAAGGACGTGGCACCCCCAGAAGGAGGATCCCACCTGGGACAAGACCCTGGGACAAGGCCCAGGTGTCCCCACATCAGAGGAGCCCTTTTCCCTCAGGGCAGGACCCTCTGGATGTGCCCCCCCAGGACAGAACCCACGTCCTCAGCTCAGCATGAACGACCTCTTCCTCCTGCTGCAGGAAAGAGAAAGTGAAAATCTTTCATCCCTCACAGCCCGCCAAGCACTGCCTGAACCCCCCAGCTCCCTTTTCCCCTTCCTGGGATCCCCCCAGCGTTACCTGCTCAGGTGTTCCCTGGGGTCGCTGAGCCAGGAAATGGGAGGGGGGGAGGGGAGAAAGCCCCGAGGTGTGTGGGGCACAGACCCAGAGCCTCAACCCTGGGGTGCCCCCCCGGCCATGAGCTCCCTGTGGGGGCTGTGCTGGGCTCTGGGTCACCCCAACATCTGAGGCACCCGGGGAAGGAGCTGCGACCCCCGTGCCCACCCAGCCCAAGTTCCCTTGGGAACCCAACCATGGGACCACCATTCCCTTGGTCTCTCCTCCCTGGGACCCCCCTCCCAGGACTCCCATCGCCCAGGACCACCATTGCCTCGATCCCACCCCATGGGGTGCTCCTTCCCCCAGAACCCCTCTTCCCAAGAGTCTCCTTTCCCCCCCTACAACCCCCAACCCTGGGACCCCTATCCCCTGACCCAAAATCCCTGGGGACACTGTTCCCCCAGGTCCCCCATCCCTGAATCCCCCCAGGCATGGAGACCCCAATTCCCCTGCACCCCCATTCTCCTGGACACCCATCCTTGGTTCCCCAGAACCCCTGAGCCCCCCCACTCCTGGGAACACCATCCCACACTGAGCCCCCAGGCTGCCCCATCATGTCCCCAGCCTGTCCCCTGCTGTGACTCCACCTTTCCCCCACCCTTCCCCCACCAAGGGCCACCTACGCGTGGGGACGAGGTGTGACGTTTCTTTCTTCCTCTTCATCCCAAGAGCCGCCACCCAGGGCACCGGTGGCCACAGCAGCGAGTGACAGCCAGCCTGGGTGGCCTGGGACACGGGGATGGCCGGGAAGGTGGCACTGCTGCTCCTGTGGGGTGAGTGCCCCGGGCATGGGGATGGACAGAGAGTGGTGGGGAGGAAGCACAGGGGGGCTGTGGGGTCCCCTGAGGTCCCCAAGGTCAGCAGAGCTAGTGCGTGAGGTGACCGGGGCCGTGGGGTGGCTGTGGGGACAGGAGAGGGGGGACAGGAACAGGGAACTGGGATATGGGGACAGGAATGGGGGGGTGGAGGTGTGGGGACAAGGATGTGGCAAAAGGAACCTTGGGGCTGGTGCAGCTATGGGGACAGGGACAGGGGGACAGGGATGCAGGGACAGGAACAAGGGCCACCATGTGGGTGGGTTATGGGGACAGGTGCCATGGGAATGGGATCATGAGCACAGGGCCATGGGGATGTGGCTGTGGGGACAGGAGCTGTGAGACTGGTGGAGGTGACCTGAGCATGAGGTGTCCATGTTCTGCCTCAGCCCAGGGTGACCGAGGTGTCCCTGTCCCCAAGACCCCTGTGCTACACCAGTGTTCCCTTGGGTACAGTTTGGGGACAGACACCACACCTCATCCCCAGGTGCTGCTGTTCCCAGAGTGCCACCCACACCCAGCCCTGTCCCTTCTCCCTTCCAGCCCAGACCCTCGGCCTCGCTGGTGAGTCCTCCCTCGGGGGATGCCATGTCCCCGCCCCGCTGTCCCCAGCCCCGCGGTGGCCCTGTCAGGCTGGTGTCCCCTGTCACCCGCAGGCGCCCAGACCACCCAGCTCCTGGTGCAGCCCCCCTGGATGCCGGCGGTGCTGTGGGACCGGGTGACACTGACCTGCCAGGGCTGGGGGACCGCCGGTGCCACCACCTGGTACAAGGACGGGCTGAGCTGGGGACAGAAGGGACACAACAGCTTCGTTGTCACCGAGAGTGGCACCTACACGTGTGACAGACCTGGCACCAGGCTGAGCCCCCCCATGAGAATCTCAAATGGTGAGGGGGATTTAAATGATTGGGGTGGCCCCCTGGTAGCTCTGGGTGGGCTCCACTCCCGGGGTGGCCTCACAAGCCAAGAGCCTGTCCCCTGCACACGGGGACATCCCAGTGCACCCCAGTGTGATGGGACCCCCGTGGTGACACCTGTGCCACGGGGCTGCTCCTGCTGTCCCTGGGATCCTCCCACGCAATGGAGGCTCCACCCAGATGTCCCCAGTGCCACCTGGGACCTGTCTGGTGACCTCAGGGTGACCGGACCCCCCTGTCCCACAGACCCGCTGGTGCTGCAGGTGCCGGCAGGGCCGCTGCTGGAGGGGGACACGGTGACACTGCGCTGCCGGGTCCGGCAGGACATGTCGGTCACTTGGGTGAAATTGTTCCGTGGGGACAAGGAGGTGAGGAGGTCCCTCCGTGGGCCCGAGCTGTCCCTGTCCCCTCTGCAGCTGCACCACAGCGGCCACCACTGCTGCAGGGGCTGGGTGACCCTTGGGCAGTCACAGTGGTGGCAGGAGTCGCCGCCGGTGACAGTGACAGTGCACGGTGAGCACCCCACACCTCTGCACCCCTCTGACCCTCCCCAGGGACTCGGGGTCACAAATCCCCCTCCCCTCTCCTCCCCAGAGCTCTTCACGGTGCCGGTGCTGGAGGGTCCCCCCGAGCTCACCAAGGGGTCCCCCCTCAATCTCAGCTGCCTCAGCACCCCCAGCCCCCTGCGGCCCCCAGCCCCCCTCCTGCACCTCTTCTACCGGGACGGGCGGTGGGTGGGGGGCCCGCAGGGGTCCCCGCAGTTCCTGGTGCCCGCCGTGGGGGTCTCCCACTCGGGGAATTACAGCTGCCAGGTGCGCTCCGAGGGCGGGGCCGTGCAGAAGAGCAGCGCCCGGCTCGGCGTCACGGTGCGCGGTGAGTGCGGGGATGGGCACGGGGAGCCCCCGCAGCCCCCTCGGGTCCCCTGCCTCGGTACCTCTGTATCCCCCAGAGATATTTCCTGAGTGTCCCCACCTCTGCCCTGTGTCCCCTCATCCCTCTTTGTGGGGTGACCCCACCCACGACATCCCCAATCACACCCATCCACCCCCCCGGTCGGCTGCCAACCCCTCCCTGTGACCTCATCCCCGTCTGTGTCCCCGCAGTGCCCGTGGCCAATGCCACCATCAGCCTCGGTCCCCTGTCACACCAGGTGCGCGTAGGTGACCCCGTCACCCTGCGCTGCTCGGTGCAGGTGGGCTCAGCCCCTGTCACCTTCACCTGGCTGAAAAACGGGCAGGAGGTGGCCCGGGGTCCCCTCCTGGAGCTCGGGGACGTCGCTGTGGGACATTCGGGCACCTACCAGTGCGTGGCCACCAACCAGCTGGGACAGGACGGGCACCGCGTGTTCCGGGCACTCAGCCCTGAGCTGGCCCTGGAGGTGACTCCTGGCTCACCCTGGGTCACAGGTGGGGTCACACGGGGTCCCAGGGTTGTCCAGGATCCCCGGGGTCCAGGGTGACCCCGATGTGTCCCCCTCTGTCCCCTGCAGTGGCCGTGAATGTCGGCAGGACCCTCCTGTTCCTGCTGCTGCTCCTGGCTGTCATCGGGGGCTGTCACTGGTGGCACCGCCGGGGTGGGTGACAATGGGGTGGATGGGGGTCCCGGGGTGAGGGGAAGCCCCCAGAGTGGGGGCAGAGACGGGGCAGCACCCAGGGCCCCTGAGCCGGGGGAAACTGAGCCCACAGTGACCTCGGCTGGGGCTGCTGGGGGCTGTGGGGAGAATTTGGAGGGTCTTGGTTGGGCTCCAGGGGCACCCCTGGGTGGGCTTTGAGGAACATTGGGGTGGCACTGGGAGCTCCTGGAGGGTTTGGGGCGCTCTTGGGGGCCCATGCAGGGATGCTGGGGGATCTTTCTGGGGTCCTGTGGGAGTTTGGGGGTGCCCCTTCCTGCTGGGCTTGGGGTTCTGGGGCTCAGAGGGTCGGGGGCACCGGGGGGTTGGGGGCACTGCAGCAACTCTGGGGGGCACAGGGGTGCTTGGAGTGTCCAGGAGGGAATCAGGGGTCCAGTGGGAATTGGGGCTGCAGTGGGGATTTGGGGGTCCCGTGGGGATTTGGGGGTCCCACAGGTGGTTGGAGCTGCCGAGGTCCCAGGAAGGTTCAGGGGTCCCGGGGTCCCCATGCTCACCCCCTCCCCTTTTCCCTTTGCAGCCGCCAGGGAGCCCCAGGACAGGTGAGTGGGGGGCTCCGGCCGGGACTCCCCTCTCCCCCTCCCCAGACACCCCTCAGACCCCCCCTTATCCCCACAGGACCCCCCCACGTTTGGGCACCGAGGGGGGAGGGGGTGAGTACGGGGGGGGACAGGGACACGTCACCCACGGGTGTCACCCCCACCCAGGTCCCCACAACCGCTGTCACTCTCAGGGCATCCACGGGTGTCCCCTGACCCTGCCCCACCTCGGGATCCAAAAGTGACCAAGGTGGAGCTGCCGGGACCCCCCGAGGGACAGCGGGACCCCAGTGATATCTACCAGGACGTGCTGTGACACTGGGGACACTGGAGTTCCCTGCCCGAAGCCACCTCTCATGTGTGTCTCCCCCCAGCTCCTGTGGGTGCCCCCCCGTGCCACGAGTGGGGGATCCCCTGCGGGGCTGCCCAGAGCTCCCCGTTCCAGCGCTCCCAGTGCTCCCAGTACCCCCAGGGGCTCCCCATTCCCTCCCCAGTGCCGGGGGAGGGGGCACAGGAGCCTTGTCCCTCCCGTTGGGCTCAAACCGCAGCTTTTGGATTAAACCGGGAGCGATGGTTTTTGTTTGTCCGGCTCTGCCCGCTCAGCTCGGACCGAGGAGGGTCCCGCTCAGGCTGTTGAGCAGATCGCTGCAGGATTTGCAGGATTTTTGGGGCTCTCTGCGTCCCCTGGGCACAAATGGGACAAAATGCTCGATCGGGGCATTTCCGGAGCGGTTCCCCCGCAGCTGCCCCGCAGAGGGGAAGGAGCTGCCGCTCCCTGTTTGTCCCCTTGGGGTGACAGCGGCCAAGGGCTCGGGGACCTGCGGCCCCACGGGCACCGATCCCGCAGCTGCCGAGCCCCTCGGGCCCGGCTGGAGCCCCGCCACGGAGCCGGCGGTGGACAGGGGTGTCCCCAAATCGCACCCCAAAGCCCTCGGCACCTCCAGCCCTGCCCGGTGCCCCCCGGTGCCCCCGGTGCCCCGAGCCCCGCACCCGAGCGGCGTCCGAGCCCCGGAGCTGCTGCGGAGCCTCGGCCGGGCCCGGCCCCGGGGCGGGCGGGGGGCGCCGGGAGGGCGGTGCCGGTGTTAGCTTTGGAAACACATAATCACGGAATGATTATATGCAGGTGCTTTTATTGAGGAGCTCCAGGAGCCAGGGTACACAGACAATCCCAAATCTGACTCCGACAGTGATTAGCAACACACACGTTTTATACCCCTCTGCCACACAGCTACATATTGATTGGTTACCCTGGATTGTTCCTAAGCAAAATTTCTTGTAATTTAGCCAAACAGTGATCATATTCAATTCCCCCAAACAAAATCATACTTGATTTAGTTAAAACAATGGCCTTAGCTACGGCAACTATAGCAAAACTAACGTTCTATTCTCAAGGCCCCGTTAACCAGCAAGCCCGGGCCTTTCCCTTCCCAACCGTTTCCTTTCCTAACCACCACCCCCCTTAGTTACCCGCTTGCAGTTCTACAGAAAATCATTTTAACCCTATACTGTCACAGGGAGGGCGGGGGACCGGGGAGCCCGGGGAGGAGCCCCCGGCACGGCGGGAGCCGAGTCCCGGCCTCGGGTCGCTGTCGCGGGCTGCGGGCACCGGCGGTGGCCGCGTGTCCCCTGCGGCTGCGACAGCGTGTGCGAGGCGGCTGTCGCGATGTGTCGGGACCGGCTGTTGCCGTGACAGCTCCGGGCACTGGCAGGGGGAGCGGGGAGGGGCTGGGGCAGAGCTGGGAAGGGCAAATCCCAGCGGTGGCAGAGATGGAATTGCGGCAGCCCAGAGGAGCCCGAGGCTGCCGGAGGAACAGCCCTGCGGGGAGCAGCGAGGGGCACCAGGGGCTTCCGAGATTGCCCCGCAGCCCGTGGGGGTCCCCGGGGAGCAGAGACCCCCCCACCCCTGCAGCCCTGCAGGAGCCCCCGGCCGAGCAGGGGGTGCCCGAAGGGGCTGTGAGCCCGTGGGAAGCCCCCGCTAGAGCAGCTCCCGAGAGGGGAAGGTGTTTTGCAGATGCGTTTCGCTTCTCCTTTTCCAGCCCTGAACTGATGAATGATAAATTCAGTTCATTTCCCCGAGTCGAGCCCGGTTTTGGCCCTCCCTGCCCTCCCTGCCCTTCTCCCAGGACAGGGCACCACTGGCTGGGATGTGCCACCCCCAGGATGTGTCACCCCTGCCACAGGGACACCCCTGAACAGGGACAGGACCCCCTGGATGTGCCCCCCCAAGGACAGAACCTGTCCCCCTCCATCTTGGGGGGAGGGGGCACAGCCGGACACCCCCAGCCCCCCAAACCCCCCCAGGTCCCCTACTGCCCCCACACCCCTTTTCCCCTCCCTGGGGTCTCCTCATCCCGGTACCTGCTCAGGAGCTCCCAGGGATCGCTCAGCAGTGACCTGGGGGTGCAAATTGACAGAAAAAAGGAAGGAAATGGAAATGAGGAGAGGAAAAAGCCCCTGGGGACTGGGGGGGTCACAGACCCAGAGCCTCTCGGAATCCACCTAGGGTAACTCCCAGCAAACCAGGAGCACATGAGGGGGGCAATGCTGGGCTCTGGGTCACCCCAAAATCTGAGGGTCACCCCTTGATGGAGCTGTGACCCACAGGCCCACCCAGCCACTGCCCATCCCTGGCACCCCCATTTACCTGGGAACCCAACCACGGGACCCCCATTCCTGAAGTTTCCCTTCCCTGGGACCCCGATCCCAGCACTCACATTCCCCAGGATCTCCCTGGACCAGGATCCCCATTCAGAGGAGCCCCCTCCCACAAACTCCATCCCTTACAATGACCCTTCCCCCAGGACATTGATTCACCCAGGACCCCCCCATTGCCATGGGCCCACCCCAATCCCCCCACATCCCCATCCCATGACCCCAAATCCCTGAAGCCCCACGTTCCCCTGGGACTCCCAGCCCTGAGCTCCCCACCCCTGGGACCCTAAACCCCCTGAGCCCCCCACTCCTGTGAAACCCATGTGCCACCATGTGCCACCCAGCCTTGTCCCCAGCCTGTCCCCACCCTGCCCACACCCTGCCCCCAACAAAGTTCACCACGACGTGGAGATGAGGACTGACCTCACTTCCCCTCTGGCCAAAGAGCTGCCAACCAGGGGACAGCGAGTGACAGCCAGCCTGGGTGGCCGGTGACACGGGGATGGCCGGGAAGGTGGCACTGCTGCTCCTGTGGGGTGAGTGCCCCGGGCATGGGGATGGGCAGAGAGCGGTGGGGAGGGGGCCCAGGGGGACTGCAGGGTCCCCTGAGGTCCCCAAGGGCAGCAGAGCCAGTGCATGAGGTGACCAGGGCCGTGGGGTGGCTGTGGGGACAGGAGAGGGGGGACAGGACAGGAGGGACAGGAATGGGGAGACAGGTTTGGGGAGGCATCATGGGGTTGGTGCAGCTGTGGGGACAGGGACGGGGGAACAGGGATGCAGGGGCAGGGACAGAGGGTCAAGCACTTTCACCTACTCATTTGTCACCATGCAGGTAAGACCTACTCATTCCTTTGCTGAAACTCACAGGCGAAAGATTCCCTCCAATTATTTGACATATTTAAATCCCTTCTCAGAAGTTACTGACAGCAGAGTAGGGGTCTCTTGAGGGTCTCTGGTGGTCATTTCGGGAACATCCCACTCCTCAAATTCTCCTCGGATGCTCAAGAGCCTCCTACAACTACTTGCTTCCCCCTGAGTGCATTCCAGCCACCTTCTTAGCAGGACTACTCTATTCTCAAGGCTGAGGGAGCCACTTGCACACAGCAATCACTGCACTGGGGGAATAGAGGGCTCAACGCTGTCTGTTCATGCAAACGGAATTCATGATTTGTTACAGTTCAACATTTTCTCACCACCTTCCTTCGCTGGGAATTGCTCCCAAGCATTTCCTCAATGCGCCTTGGAAATGGTTTTGCTGACTGAAGCCACATGGTGCCTTTCCTTCAGCAATGAAGAAAGAAAACACAAATTGCCTACTGAAACCCTTCTGTTCCCTTCCTTCACTGCTCAAGCACAACCCACTGGCTCATCCCCGATTTTCTTGGTGATATATGAGGTAATATTTGGCTGCAGCCAAAAGATTATTAGAAAAAAGAATGAAAGTTGTTGGTTTTAGGTGTTGTTATTGAGGGTTTGGATTTGTTCGAGTTGATTTGTTGGGTGTTGCTGTGAGCTGGGAGAGAGGCCAAGTTGAAGACCAGACCAAAAGGGAAGTAGGATAAGACAGACAAGTAGACTGTGAGGAGAGAAGATAAGTTCCCCAGTATCCAGCCAAAGGGAAAGGGGAGATGGTTTGCCCTGGGCTGGAAAAGGCAATAAAAAGCAGTGTTCTATTGGGGTGTGTGTGTGTTAGGCTCTTGGGGGAGTGAGATCCACACCCAGCTCAGGTGAATCCTTACTAAGAAACTGTTCTCCTTTGCTTTGATGACTTTGTCCCCATTGAATTTCATCAAAGAGTTGGCTCCTTTCTAACACCTCTCTCCCAGCAGCTCAGGGCTGTATTGCACAGTGCTTGCTGTGTGCCAGACAGCACAAAGCAGGCTGGCCTGGTGCCCCTGAATATTTCTGCACAACACTCTGCATTTCACCCCTTTGCTCTGGCTCGGTGCAGAGCTCCAGGAGTGCAGGCGCTTCCTCCCAGAGCTGTGTGAGGCCCTGGCTGCTGCAGATGTGCCCTGACAAGCTGTCCCTGCCTGAGGCTGCCCTCGGTTCCCCTGGCAGAAGCGCCGTGCCTGAAGGACGCTGCCCTGTGCTGGAGCCTGCGGAGCAGCCCGGCTCCCTCCCGCTGTGCCCGGAGTGCTGCACACACTGCTCACCTTTGCCAGCAGTTCCAGGGCAGCCGGCACAAGAGCAGGAATGCTCAGCCAGGCCTCCAGCCCTCGGCTGTCCTTTGCCTTTCTCTCCTGCTGTGCAGACTCTACAGGGCCAATGCCACCAGGCTGTGCTGTGCCCAGCACGGCTGCGCTTCCCCTCGGCAGCGGCAGCTGCCAGCTGGGCTCTGAGAGCCGAGGATTCGCCCGGGGCCACCAAGAGGCACCCAGGGCCGGGCTGCTGCCTCTTGCAGCTCCAAGGGCCTCATGGCAGCCTCCTCTGCCCAGGCTCAGGCTGCTCCAGGCTCTGCCAGGGCTCTGCTGGGGCTCCGGCCTGGGCAAGGCGGGGCCTGCTCTCACCTCGCCCTCTCTGACAGCTCTGCACCAGCTCTGCAGCTTTCCCTGCAGCGTCCCTGTTCTAAATTTTAAGAGCCAATTTCAATCAAAAACAATTTATTGCCAAGGAGAAATTTCGTACAAGAAATGGACACAAAATGGACAAAACCAAGCAAATCAAGGAAGCGGTGTGCACCGGGAGAAAACCTCAGACGTGAGCTCCACAGCGTCACGTCCCTCCGAGGTTTCACACCGTGTGCCTCGAGGTCCGCCTGCTTTATCCCCTTCTTGGTTTGGACTCTGTGTACATTGTTAAAAATGGGCCAGGAGACCAGCTCCTTTCAAAAGGCCTTTATTGAAAGACAGCTCTGGGTAGGGGGCTCGTGGGGCTGCGCACACCTCCGCTGCTCCCACTGGACACCACAGAGGAGGAGGTGCAAGTCGAGCCTGCCACTGACACTGCAGAGTTGGGATTCCTTCCTCACAGGAATTCCTAGGAATCCACTTGTCTCACTTTAGTCCAGGGGTGTCACCTTTGTTCAGTACTTGTTAGGTCATGGCGAGTAGGTGGGAAGCCTTCCACAGATGGCTGGATGTCCTCCTCGCAGGGCAGTGTCTTTCGGAGGTCCGGATTTTGGGTCGGCTCGTTGTTTTAGGGGTTTTTTTGGGGTCAGCTGGACTTCTGCCTGGAGCGGTGCATCATGGGAGTCTCTGGATTTCCCTATTAGGCGGGGTCAGCAGTTTGACGAGCAGGCGGGGAGCAGCGGAGGCCTAACCCGATGGAAGGTAAGGGGGAATTTGGGATCGGGGGAAGGGAATACACAACTTGGAACATAGGAAACTGAGATTTGAGGGTACAGATTCAACACGAACAGTTTGAAATAACAGGTAAGTAACAGCATAACCTTTTTAACTACATGGTAAACAGTATAACAATGCAGCATACAACATCAATATAACATACAACATACAACATACAGTGCATAACTTGGAGTCCTTTATTTATTTCATACATGTCCTGACTTGTCCCACAGACCCACATGTCGGGGGGGGCGGTTCTTGAAACTTCTCTGCTGCCAGATCTGCTGTTGAATTCCAAAGTTTCTATAAGTTCCTTGTATTGTAATTTCTTTGTCTTCCTCTTGGAACTGGAGAGAGCTCTTGCAAAATTTTCTAAGCCTCTCTGTGAGAAGAGGGGTTCCTTTGGCTTTCTTAGAAATTATATTTCTACTATAACAACAAGTACTATGAAAACATGAAGTATTCCTTATTACAATTCCCCCCTCTTTCTATTTGATAATTTTAATTCATGTTTTCAGAGCACCACTAAAAGGTTATTGCAAGTGAACTTTTTTTTAAAACAAACTTAACACTACAAATGGAGAGCTAAAATATTATAAATGAGCTTCTAAAACATTACAAATGAAAAACTTCTAAAACATTACAAATGGACTAAATGGAAAACTAAAACATTACAAATAAACCTTCTTGTTCATTCTCTTCCTTTTTTGTGGGACCTGTGAACCCTGGGCCCGGTTTCCTGAGATATAGCAACTTGCTTCCTCCTTTTTCTTTTTTATATGCCATTGGACTTTTTATCCCCTTTTGTTTCTAAGCCTCCCCTTCCTTTTTTCCTCCTCTATGTTTGGTCATCTGTTTGCTTCTCTTTTTGGGGTTTTCTTCCCTTGCCACCTTGGCTGTCCGGGGGAATTAGGGTTTCCCACTGGCAGGTCTCTCTGCAATTGCCGACGTCCACCGGGGTGCGACCAGTGGCGCAGTAAATTATCTTCTCTGCAGCAAAGCCATGCTTCCAGGGTCCCCTATTCTGTACGAGCTGCCAACCGCCTCTTAAAGGTGTTCTATTTAGAGAGCTTTAACCGGACCTACTTCACAAGGAGTTTTGTTTTGTCTCTTGGCATTCAATTGCTAATATTTGGGCTTCTTGGTCCAATTTTCCCCTTATCCCCTTTTTGAAAATCTAATATTACTCATAGGAGTCGAGTTCCAATATTCTCAGGTTAGTGGCGAGCACTAGGAATCTTCTTGTTCGGTCCCATTTTTCTTTTAAACAGTGCAAAAAGCTTTAGGCCTCATTCCCTTTTTACAGTGTACAACTCACATTTTTTGACAATAAACGCATTCCACATGTATACATGGATAACAAATACACTCTGAGTTAGTGCAGCTTATTGTGTCACTTCTTGGTTTGACTGCTGTTGTCATATTTTTCAGGTTCTTGGGCATGGATGTTACTTTCTATTTAGGGTCTTGTGATTTCACTTTTTCACTCGAGACCCATGGGTCCACCTTTTCTTTGCCGTCTGTAGATACCAGATACGGTTGTATTTGAATATCTTTAACCTTGGGGTGTCCCACTGGGATCTTGTGCTCATGAGGCATACTATATAACATTTCAAGGGGTGATACCCCTGCTTTTGCATGAGGTTTTATTCTTAATATTTAACACAGCAAGAGGCAAACATTTTACCTAGTTCATTTTAGTTTTAGTATCAATTTTGCAAGCTGTGCTTTGAGAGTCTGATTGATTCTTTTCTCTCTTCCTGATCTCTGGGATGCCAGGGGGTGTGGCATTCCCACTGAAACTCTAATGCTTCTGCCAATTGTCTTACAAGTTTGGAGGTAAAGGGAGTTCCTTGGTCTAAATTAATGTACTCTATTATCCCAAACCTGGGTATAATCTCCTTTAACAATACCTTTGTAACTTACTCTGGCTGTTGCCTTTGCATTTGGAAAGGTCTTTACTTAATGTGTTATCTGACTAACAATTACTAACAAGTACCGATATCTCCCAACCTTGGGCAAATCAGTGAAATTAACCTGTATTTTAGCAAAAGGCTGGTGTGCCAGAGGGCGGCCCACCCCGCCCCCCCCCCCCCACAGGGGTTTGTCTGTTCTTATTTTGATTTATTTTTTGACATACTATACATCCTAGCACTTCCTGTTTGGCTAATTCATATCTATTTAAAGAATTGTAAAAAGTGCTCTGCTAACGCTTGCGCCTCCCCAATGTGTTTGATTATGCAATCTTTTAAGTATTTTCCCACCATATTCTTTTGTCACTAATTCTCTCCCATAGCCACAGCTACAACTGCCTGTAGGCATGTGGGCCAGCCTCTATTTATTGGGTCTAAAAGTTTTGACACATATCTTACAGGTTTTCGTGCTCCTGCTCTGTGTTAAAAACTCTATGCTGGGAGACTCAAAACTGGTGCAGCTATTAGTGCATCTTTTAGCTTTTTATATTTTCTTTTCTCTTTTTTTTCAAGTCTCTTCTTTTTTTTTTTTTTTCCAAGAGCTAAGTTCTTTATGGCAGAACCTTACCTCTTAAGTAAAGCAACTTACTCCTATGAAGACTGGTTGTAAATTTGTCTCTTAAACAAGAATGGCAGTCCTTAGTTTTCCTTTCTTTGTTTTTTTATATTTGCCTCACTTCTCTTATATTTCAGATTTTTGCTATTTTCATTTCAACAACAAATATAATTTTCAAATACAGGTCCTTTTTTTTCTATGGCAATGTCTTAGGAACATGTTTTGTGTTAGACCTTAAGGTTTTCATTTGCCCTTTAACTACTTTTTCTTTTAGACCTGCACTTGAAAATCTAACAATTTACTAGAAATTATTCTAACCATCATCTCGCAATACCTGAGAGCAACCACTTAAAATCATGTTCTATTTATTAACAGCAGGCATTTAGAGATTACTTTAAAATCAAGGTTCCAGCACAATATTTGTCTTTTTAGCCACTCTACGGCAATAAAACTGTGCCAGTTCTTGGTTATTTTAGAGTTTTGTTGTGTTGAATAGACTGCCTAGAACCGAAGGCCAGCAAATACAATTAAAATATCAATACTGAAAGCTTTGTTAACACATAAGGGATGTTGAAGCTCTCTGCAGGAATGGTCAAACTGAAACTACTTAACTAATTAAGCAAAGGCTTGTGCCCCATTTTTATTTCTAAGCATTTTCAAAATAAAACAGCTATTTTAAGGATTAAAACAAACTTTGTTATTTAATCCACTGATGTAACTTAGAAGTTCAACCTGTTCTACATACATTCACAAGGGAAAAATAAGAAGTTTTAATTATCTTTGCTTCATTTAACAAAAAGCTAAAAGAGTATTTGAAGACAAAATTTTCAAATATTTACATGAGTAAAATGCTCTGAACAATTTTAATATTTTTATGGCTTTTGATAAACTGGAGCCCTCAAATTTTATGGGCAGATGCTAAATTTACCACCTGAAAGGCAGCATAAAAAATTTGTTCAACTCCAAGACTTTCTTTAACTGAGATAATTAAGCAAGAAATGTTTCTTTTTCTTTGATACTTTTCTTTGATACTCCAATTACTTTCAGCTTCCCCCAACTCGAGGCTTTTCTACTGCTCAAAAACGCGGGATAGATATTTTGACACTCATATAAAATCGATAAAGGACAGGAAGAGGTTGAGATACAGATGGTAGCTGATAGGCAGCTAACAGGCTACAACACAAAATGATTAAGAGTGATTAGCAAAGTTAGTTAAGGGAGTAACAACTGCTGAGTGCCTGACTGCAGAATACCATTTATTCTAAGGTCTTTTTAATAAACAAAACAGAGCTGCTTAGAACTACTGGTGTCTGTCTCACTGCTCTTCCTTTGTAAATTCTATTTTCCCTCCCTTCCTCCCTCAGCACTGTCTCTTTAGCCGCCTCGCCCTTCCCCCCCCAGCAGCTCGCTTCTCACAGCGAGTCCGAGAAGCGGAGACAGCTCTCGGCAGCGGGGGGGCCGCGACTGCGGGGGAAGCAAAGGCACGGGCGCTTCTGCGAAAGGGGAGGGCTGCGGTGCCCCCGGGAACCGCGGCTTCCCCCCGACACACACACGGAAAAGCCGCTTTCTCGGAGCGGGGAGCACTCCCTCCTGCTCCGCCCCGCTGCCTCCCCTCCCCGCCCCGGGAAAGTGTCCCCGGGAGGGAACTCCGAGCCAGACCCGGGGACGGGGCGCCCGGGTGATGGAAAGTCCCGTGTGGACAGGGATCTCGGGCTTCCTCCCGCAGGAAGTCCTGGGGCTGGGAATGCTACTGGGGGTTGCAATCCTTGTTGGAAAGTTGCAATTTCGGAGGAGGCAAAGGTGCCGATGCTCTTTACTGGGGACTGTGGAGATTCCCGGGGCTGGGACACCCCTGGAAGCGGTTGGCTTCCCGCAGGAGGCTGCTGTTTCAGGGTAGGGATTCTTTCCGAGCCCCCTGCCACTAAAACCGGGGCACCATTCATGGGGGTGGGAGATCACCCAATGGATCCTATTCTTCCCCCCCTACTCTGATGCACACTGAGTACAGCTTTGCATTCAATCTTCCCCTATACTAAAACTCACTTGTGCTTTTCTCCTGGTCGCTGTCCTTGCAAGTACAAATTCTAACAACATTTTACAAATCCAAGTATTAAAAAAATCTTAAACCTTGGCTACTCCAAATTTTCTTTAATTCCTTCTAATCGCTTAATACCTACACCAAGGTACTTTCTCGGGGGATTTTCAGGGTATACTCTCTCTACTGACCTTCCCTTTCTCGCTGTTATCTGAGTTTTACTCTTACCTTGTTTCATCTTTCGACTTCGGATGGTTCTGAAGCCATGTCTCCTGTCTGTCAGGGGTCTTGAAAAACTTTGTTTCAAAAGGTTCCTTTCCGTGGTCCCTGAAGATTTTCTTTCAGGGTCTGCCAGCCTGTTTTCCCCCACAGGGAGTCGGCCCGAAGGGATCAGGCCGGTAGCGAGCTCTCATTTTCACTTTTTCCTTACCTTTTCCCTATCCAACTGAGAAGCTTACCAATCCCCAAACTCTTAAGGGACGTATTCTTCCTCTCAGTTCCCCGGTGGCTACCCTGGTGTGTTTCCCGTGTGTGAAACAGACTCCTTCTTGCTCTTTCGCTCTTTTTACCACTCACTTCCCTTGTCACCGACCGTGTATCTCACGATACAGCGGAACTGCAGTTCGAAGGTCCACACTCGCTTAGAGAAATCTTTCACGTCTCTTCCTCACACACACACACACTGCCACCCCTACCCAACCACGTGTACTTGTCGGCTCACCCTTTTCCACGTGGATTCTGAGTGCACTTAGAGAATTACGAGTAGAAAAATAAACCGCGGTCCTAGAAGAAGCCCCCTGTTACCGGGCTTTCTGGCGAGTTCCCGAGAGTTCACAAAGTTAGCCTTTTCTTCAAATTTCCTTGGTTCGTGGCTTTTGTTGGCTTTCTCAGTTCGTTGTCCTGGTGATTGTTCCTTGATATCACTTCTTCCTTTGTGGGCCTGCTCAATAGGGCAGGGGCGCTTCCCGCTCCAGGAAAAAGGAGATCAAGGCTTTCCAGTCCCCGTGCGGGCCACCAATTGTTATAAATTTTAAGAGCCAATTTCAATCAAAAACAATTTATTGCCAAGGAGAAATTTCGAACAAGAAATTGACACGAAATTGACAAAGCCAAGCAAATCAAGGAAGCGGGGCGCACTGGGTGAAAACCTCAGACGTGAGCTCCACAGCGTCACGTCCCTCCGAGGTTTCACACCGTGTGCCTCGAGGTCCGCCTGCTTTATCCCCTTCTTGGTTTGGACTCTGTGTACATGTCCTGACTTGTTCCCCAGACCCAGGTGTCGGGGGGGAACCATGAAACTCCTCTGAGGCTGGATCTGCTGTTCGATTCCAATGTTTCTGTAAGTTCTTTTGTTCCTCAATGTTAAGAAGAAAGAGTCAAGAATTACTGTTAGCCATGTTTGTTGTTGCACAGTTAATGTTGGTTGTGTTAATAATTGTTATAGCTGTTAAATAATGTTAATCACTTACCTTGTACCCCTACTGTACCCCTGTCCCAAGTTGCTGTATCCTGTTCCTTGTTCCTACCCCTACTGTACCCCTATCCCAAGTTGCTGTATCCTGTTCCTTGTTCCTGTTCCTACCCCTACGGTACCCCTGTCCCAAGTAGCTGTATCCTGTTCCTTGTTCCTGTTCCTGTCCCTACTGTACCCCTATCCCAAGTTGCTATATCCTGTTCCTGTCCCTTTCGGGCCCCGCCTCCACTGCTCCCCTATACTTTCATATGGCAACAAATGGCTCCACCCGGTATGCAAACTGTGTGAACCCCCATGGATCTAAGGGACCACAGGAAGTGAAGACCACTGCATGCAGACCCCCAAAGCCTGCAAGCTGACGTATAAATCCATTGCCAGACCATGTTAGAGGTCTGAGCAGGACAGCAGGCTACCTGTAGAGCCATTTGGTCAACTCGCCATAACCGGAACAAAACTCGCTCAGAGTCACCCTCTAGACTTTCAATGAGCCAAAAAGGATAAGTCTTCTATAGGACTCCTGTGACATTGGAGACCCCAGCTCTGTTTTCAGGCAAAGCTGCTTGCACCTCCTCCTCCTCATTGTCCACAGGGAGCAGTGGCGGTGAGCGGGACCCCTCGGGCCCCCACCCAGGCTGATTAATAAAGGCTTGAAAAAGGGAGCAGAAGGTCTCCTGGCCCTTTCATTTACATCACTCAACATAGTGGTTGATGGGATTTGGAAGACAGAGACTCCACCTGAAAGGATTTACTGGGTGTGAGGGTGTCTCCAAGTACCCTTAAAGACTTAGATAAGATATCATTTCCCAGCCATCAATCCTTATCAGATGCTGATCATCCTTCCCTCTGGTTTCTCTCTACCTTTCATTGGTATTGTAATACTTTGATTCTCTTTCTGGAGAGGAGGAAACCCCTTGTGAAATTTTTCACCCTTGCACCCGTCTGGGGCTTCCTCCTTTGGTTTCTCAGACACTGCAAGTTTTATTCTTTGGCTTATTACAACAGTGTTATTATAAAAATATAATTCACCCATCACCAAAACAATATTATTACAAAAATCTGAATTATCTAATTACTACAGAAGGAATCCTCCCCGACTGCCCCTTGAACAGGGGGAGGGGCAGGGGGAACGGGGAACCCGTGGGGAGAGAGTGGGGAAGTCACTGAGGGTACTTGGAGCACTCGGACGGGGCTCGGGAAGCCCCTGCAGGGGCTGGGAAGGGGATGGGGGAGCCCCTGGGAGGTGAAACGGGGAGCACGGGGTGCCCTGTGCAGCCTCCCCCTGACTCATGGCCACCTCCCTTGGAAGGATGGGCGAGCACAGGAGCCATGGGCGGGGGCACCCCCAGTGTCACCCAGCGCCTCCCATTTCCCAGAGTGTCCCAGCTTTGGGTGCAGATTGTCGTAGATGTCACTGGGTTCCCATGGTTGCCCGTGTGGCCTCACCAGCTGCATGTAGGTCGCCTGAGGATCCTCCCCGGGGGGTGCCAGGGGCTGCGGGGGGGCCCTGTGGGAATCAGGGGGGGTTTGGAAGGGGATGGGAGGTGCTGGGGGGGTTGGGGAAAAGGTGCGTGGTGGCTGGAGCCTGCACTCACCTTTGCTGGTGCTTCCTGGCATCTGCAAAGGAAAACTGGAGGGGTGACTTTGGAGTCCCAGGGGCCCCCACCCACCCACGGGAATGCTGAACCACCCCCAGACCCTCAGTTCCCCCCAGGTCCCCCCAGTATCTCGGATGCCCCCCAGAAACCCTGAACCACCCCATTTACCCCCCAGAACCCAGAACTGGGCAGGGAGGGGGACCCTCTGAATTCCCCAAAAACCCCCGACAGAAGCCCCAACATCCCTGCACGACCCTCCAACACCACCCCAGACACCCCAGGGCCCTGAGCCAAGGTCACTGGGGACTCAGCCCCTCCCAAGGCAGGGGCTGGGGGTGCCACCCCATGGCCTCTGTGTTCTGGGGGCCTTCCCACCACTCTCCAGGACCCCATTGTCACCCACACATGCAGTGCCACCGGTGAAAGGCCACGATGATACCCATGAGCAGGACCAGGAACAACAGGGACCCAAGGACCCCTGGGGCCACTGCAGGAAATAGAAGGGGACACACTGGGGTCACCATGGTCCCCCCAGAGGCTCTGCAATCCCAGTGACCCCATGAGTTCCCCTCCTGTGCCATCCTGTTCCATTTGTGTCACTGCCAGGGGCAGAGCAGGGCTGAACCCGGGGGTCTCAGACCCAGATAGGAACCCTGTGTGACCTCACCTGTGTCCCCGTGTCCCTGCGGTGTCACCTCCAGGGCCAGCTCGGGGCTGAGAGCCCGGAACACACGGTGCCCGTCCTGTCCCAGCTGGTTGGTGGCCACGCACTGGTAGGTGCCCGAATGTCCCACAGCGACATCCCCGAGCTCCAGGAGGGGACCCCGGGCCACCTCCTGCCCGTTTTTCAGCCAGGTGAAGGTGACAGGGGCTGAGCCCACCTGCACCGAGCAGCGCAGGGTGACGGGGTCACCTGCGTGCACCTGGTGTGACAGGGGACCGGGGCTGATGGTGGCATCGGCCACGGGCACTGCGGGGACACAGACGGGGCTGAGGTCACAGGGAGGGGCTGGCAGCCGACCAGGGGGGTGAATGGGTGTGATTGGGGATGTCGTGGGTGGGGTCACCCCACAGAGAGGGAGGAGGGGACACAGGGCAGAGGTGGGGAGACTCAGGAAATATCTCTGGGGGATACGGAGGTACCGAGGCAGGGGACCCGAGGGGGCTGCGGGGGCTCCCCGTGCCCATCCCCGCACTCACCGCGCACCGTGACGCCGAGCTGGGCGCTGCTCTTCCGCATGGCCCCGCCCTCGGAGCGCACCTGGCAGCTGTAATTCCCCGAGTGGGAGACCCCCACGGCAGGCACCAGGAACTGCAGGGACCCCTGCGGGCCCCCGACCCACCGCCCGTCCCGGTAGAAGAGGTGCAGGAGGGGGGCTGGGGGCCGCAGGGGGCTGGGGGTGCTGAGGCAGTTGAGATTGAGGGGGGACCCCTCGATGAGCTCGGGGGGACCCTCCAGCACCGGCACCGTGAAGAGCTCTAGGAAGCAGAGGGGAGGTGAGGACGGTGACTCTGGGGGCTTTGGGGCTGTCAGGATGTTGGAGTTGCAGCCGTGGGGGTGCTCACCGTGCACTGTCACTGTCACTGGGGCTGACTGTGACAGCCTGGAGATCACCCAGCCCTCGCAGCGGTAGCGACCGCTGTGCTGCAGCTGCAGCGGGGACAGGGACAGCTCTGTCCCTCTTTGGGACCCCCCCACATCCTTCTCGTCCTGGTAGAATCGCACCCCGGTGACCGAAATATCCTGACGGACCTGGAAGCGAAATGTCACCGTGTCCCCCTCCAGCAGCGGCCGTGCCGGCATCTGCAGCACCAGCCACTCTGGGGGACAGGGGGATCCGGTCACACTGATGGGGGTGGTCCAGTTTTCATGGGGACCCCCCTCTGGGTCACCCCTAGAGGACCAGGGGTCCCAGGTTCTCCAACAGAGAGCCGCAGCATCCCCCTGCACTGGGATGCTCTGTGTGCAGGGGACGGGCTCTGGTCACACCAGGGGGTGACCCATGGAGCGGAGCCCACCCAGAGCCCTCGGGGTCTCACAGGTGCCAGGCTGGGGACACCCAAACCCCCCTCACCATCTAAAACTCTTATGGGGGAACTGCGCCCACTGCCAGGTCTGTCACACGTGTAGGTGCCAGTCTCGGTGACATTGAATCTGTCACGTACCTCCTGTCCCCAGCTCTGCCCGTCCTTGTACCAGGTGGTGGCACCGGCGGTCCCCGAGCCCTGGCAGGTCAGTGTCACCCGGTCCCACAGCACCGCCGGCATCCAGGGGGGCTGCACCAGGAGCTGGGTGGTCTGGGCGCCTGCGGGTGACAGGGGACACCAGCCTGACAGGGCCACCGCGGGGCTGGGGACAGAGGGGCGGGGACATGGCATCCCCCGAGGGAGGACTCACCAGCGAGGCCGAGGGTCTGGGCTGGAAGGGAGAAGGAACAGGTCTGGGTCTGGGTGGCACCACGGGGACAGCGGGGAGTGTGGTGTCTGTCCCCAAACTGTCCCCATGGGAACACTGGTGTAGCACAGGGGTCTTGGGGACAGGTACACCTCAGTCACCCTGTGCTGAGGCAGGACATGGACACCTCATGCTCAGGTCACCTCCACCAGCCTCACAGCTCCTGTCCCCACAGCCACATCCCCATGGCCCTGTGCCCGTGATCCCATTCCGATGGCACCTGTCCCCATAACCCACCAACATGGTGGCCCTTGTCCCTGTCCCTGCATCCCTGTGCCCGTGTCCCTGTCCCCACAGCTGCACCAGCCCCAAGGTTCCTTTTGCCACATCCTTGTCCCCACACCTCTACCCCCATGTTCCTGTCCCTGCATCCCAATTTACTGTCCTGTCCCCCCTCTCCTGTCCCCACAGCAACCCCACAGCCCCGGTCACCTCAGGCACTGGCTCTGCTGCCCTTGGGGACCTCAGGGGACCCCACAGCCCCCCTGGACCCACTCCCCACCGCTCTCTGCCCATCCCCATGCCTGGGGCACTCACCCCACAGGAGCAGCAGTGCCACCTTCCCGGCCATCCCCCTGTCCCCGGACACTCAGGGCTGGCTGTCACTCGCTGTCACTCGCTGTCCCCTGGCTGGCGGTTGTTCGGCCAGGGTGGAAGGAAGCGAAGTCGCATCTCATCCTCATGCGTAGGTGGCCTTTGTTGGGGGTGGGGAGGCCACAAGCTGGGGACAGGCTGTGAGAATTGTGGGGACAAGGCTGGGTGACACAAGAGGGGACATGGGGTTCTCAGGAGTGGGGGGCTCAGGGGGTTTGGGGAGCCACGGTTGGTTGTCCAGGAGAATGTGGGCTCCAGGGATTTGGGGTAATGGGATGGGGTGTGGGGGGAATGGGGGGGTCCCATGGCAATGGGGTGTCCTGGGTGAATCAATGTCCTGGGGGAAGGGGCATTGTAAGGGATGGAGTTTGGAGGAGGGGGCTCCTCTGAATGGGGATCCTGGGCCAGGGAGATCCTGGGGAATGTGACTGCTGGGATGGGGGTCCCAGGGAAGGGAAACTTCTGGAATGGTGGTGCCATGGTTGGATTCCCAGGGGAATGGGGGTGCCAAGGATGGGCAGTGGCTGGGTGGGCCTGTGGATCCCAGCTCCTTCGAGGGGTGAGCCTCAAATTTTGGGGTGAGCCAGAGCCCAGCACTGCCCTCCTTTGTGTGCTCCTGGATTGGGGGAGGCCACACAAGGGGATTTTGAGGGGCTCTGGGTCTGTGCCCCCCCAACCCCCAGTGACATTTTCCTCTCTTCATTTCCATTTCCTCCCTTTTACCCCTCAGTTTCACAGCCCCCCCCCCAGTTTGTGCCTCGGTGACCCTGGGGAGCGGCCGAGCAGGGAACGGGGTTGGGGGAACCCCAGGGTGGGGGAAGCAGGGGTGAGGGGTCTGCAGGGGGGGGTTGGGAGGCTGTGGGGGCTGGGGGTGTCCGGCTGTGCCCCCCCTTGCCCCAACACTTGCACTTTCTCTCTCCTGCAGCAGAAGGAAGAGGCCGTTTGTGCTGAACCTCACACGGGGGTTGGGTTCTGTCCTGGGGGGCACATCCAGGGGGGTCCTGTCCTGGGGGGATCCTGTCCCGGGGGAGGGGGGACACATACTGGCCAGGGGGGTCCTGTCCTGGGGGATGGCAGCTCCGGGAGGGCTCCAGACTTCTCCTTTCTCGCCGGTGCCCTGCAGGATCTGAGCTCCTGGGAATGGAGCCCTGGGCAGGAAGGAGCTCCCCAACTCCTCCTCCTCCTCCTCGCAGCCAGGGGCCATCCAAGTGTGGGGCCCGGCCCCGCTGCCCAGGGATGGGCACTGGCCAGCCCTGCTCTGGCCAGCCCCAGGTGGCAGCCAGCCCCTGAGGGTCCCCCCCGCCCCCTCGGCTTTGGTTCTGGCAGCTTTGGAGCTGCTGCAAAGGGGAGAATTCTGTGAGGGGGTGAAAAAGGCCTGGCTGTGGTTTGCTCAGCCCTGCCAGAAGCACAGAAGCCAATGGCAGCCCCAGCAGTGGCTCTGCCAGGGCCTTGGATGGTTTTTCAGAGCAGGGCTGGCTGGAAACCGCCCCTGCAGGGGCAGCACTGAGGGAACCAGGCCGGAAATGCAGCAATTGGTGGTTTTGTCCCTCTCAGCAAGGGGCTGAGAGAGCCCCAAAATCCTGCATATCCCACACCCGTCTGATCAACCTGGCCAGGACCAAGATAGGTCAGAATCAGGACCTGAGCAAAAGCCAATGACTACAGAGTTATTTATAGCAGGGGGAAGGTGAATTGAAAGGTTTACTTGACTTATCTTGCTCTGATTTTGTCAGCAATAAATTCAATTCATATCACTAATTGACCAGGACCCCCCTGGCCAGCATGTGTCCCCCCTCCCCGGGACAGGATCCCCCCAGGACAGGACCCCCCTGGATGTGCCCCCCCAGGACAGAACCCGCCCCCCGTGTGAGGCTCAGCACAAATGGCCTCTTCCTTCTGCTGCAGGAGAGAGAAAGTGAAAGTGTTGGGGGGGGGGGCACAGCCGGACACCCCCAGCCCCCACAGCCTCCCAACCCCCCCCTGCAGACCCCTCACCCCTGCTTCCCCCACCCTGGGGTTCCCTCAACCCCGTTCCCTGCTTGGCCGCTCCCCAGGGTCACCGAGCCACAAATTGTGGGGGGCTGTGAAACTGAGGAGTAAAAGGGAGGAAATGGAAATGAAGAGAGGAAAATGTCACTGGGGGTTGGGGGGGCACAGACCCAGAGCCCCTCAAAATCCCCTTGCGGGGCCTCCCCCAAACCAGGAGCACACGAGGGGGGCAGTGGTGGGCCCTGGGTCACCCCAAAATCTGAAGCTCACACCTTGAAGGAGCTGTGACCCACGGGCCCACCCAGCCACTTCCCATCCCTGGCACCCCCATTCCCCCTGGGACCCCAACCACGGCACCCCCATTCCTTCTGTCTCCCCTCCCTGGGACCCCCATCCCAGCACTCACATTCCCCAGGATCTCCCTGGCCCAGGATCCCCATTCAGAGGAGCCCCCTCCCACAAACTCCATCCCTTACAATGCCCCTTCCCCCAGGACATTGATTCACCCAGGACCCCCCATTGCCACGGGCCCACCCCAATCCCCCCACATCCCCATCTCAGGACGCCAAATCCCTGGAGCCCCACGTTCCCCTGACCCCCCATTCCTGGGCCCCCCCATTCCCCTGGACACCCAACCCTGGCTCCCCAAATCCCCTGAGCCCCCCACTCCTGAGAACCCTGTGTCCCCTCTTGCGTCACCCAGCCTTGTCCCCACAATTCTCACAGCCTGTCCCCAGCTTGTGGCCTCCCCACCCCCAACAAAGGCCACCTACGCATGAGGATGAGATGCGACTTCGCTTCCTTCCACCCTGGCCGAACAACCGCCAGCCAGGGGACAGCGAGTGACAGCGAGTGACAGCCAGCCTGGGTGGCCGGGGGCACAGGGATGGCTGGGAAAGTGGCACTGCTGCTCCTGTGGGGTGAGTGCCCCAGGCATGGGGATGGGCAGAGAGCGGTGGGGAGGGGGCCCAGGGGAGCTGTGGGGTCCCCTGAGGTCCCCAAGTGAGGGACAGGGGCACAGGGATGCAGGGACAGGGACAAGGGCCACCATGTGGTTGGGCTATGTGGTATCGGAATGGGATCACGGGCACAGGGCCATGGGGATGTGGGTGTGGGGACAGGAGCTGTGAGGCTGGTGGAGGTGACCTGAGCATGAGGTGTCCATGTCCTGCCTCAGCCCAGGGTGACCGAGGTGTCCCTGTCCCCAAAATTCCTGTGCTACACCAGTGTTCCCATGGGGACAGTTTGGGGACAGACACCACACCTCATCCCCAGGTGCTGCTGTCCCCGTTGTGCCACCCCCACCCAGCCCTGTCCCTTCTCCCTTCCAGCCCAGACCCTCGGCCTCGCTGGTGAGTCCTCCCTCGGGGGATGCCATGTCCCCGCCTCGCTGTCCCCAGCCCCGCGGTGGCCCTGGCAGGCTGGTGTCCCCTGTCACCTGCAGGCGCCCAGACCACCCAGCTCCTGGTGCAGCCCCCCTGGATGCCGGCGGTGCTGTGGGACCGGGTGACACTGACCTGCCAGGGCTGGGGGACCGCCGGTGCCACCACCTGGTACAAGGATGGGCAGAGCTGGGGACAGGAGGGACGCGACCAATTCAATGTCACTGAGAGTGGCACCTACACGTGTGACAGACCCGGCAGTGGGCGCAGCCCCCCCGTTAGAGTTTTAGATGGTGAGAGGGGGTTTGGGTGTCCCCAGCCTGGCATCTGCGTGATCGCGAGGGCTCTGGGTGGGCTCCGCTCCATGGGTCCCCTGCTCTGGGGGCGTCCCAGAGCATCCCAGTGTGGGGGACACTTTTTGGGGAATCGAGGACCCCTGGTGCGCTGGGTATGACCCAGAGGGGGTTCCCGTGAAAACGGGACCCACCCAGTGTGACCGGACCCCCCTGTCCCCCAGACTGGCTGGTGCTGCAGGTGCCGGCACGGCCGCTACTGGAGGGGGACACGGTGACACTGTGCTGCCGTGGCTGGCAAAACAAGCCGGTCAGCAGGGTGCGATTCTACCATGGGGACGAGGAGGTGAGGGAGTCCCTCCTTGGGCCTGAGCTGTCCCTGTCCCCTCTGCTGCTGCACCACAGTGGCCGCTACCGCTGCGGGGGCTGGGTGACCCTCGGGCAGTCACAGTGGGAGTGGCAGGAGTCGCTGCCGGTGACAGTGACAGTGCACGGTGAGCACCCCACACCTCTGCACCCCCACAGCCCCTCCCCAGGGACTCGGGGTCAAAAATCCCCCTCCCCTCTCCTCCCCAGAGCTCTTCACGGTGCTGGAGGGTCCCCCGGAACTCATCGAGGGGTCCCCCCTCAATCTCAGCTGCCTCAGCACCCCCAGCCCCCTGCGGACCCCAGCCCCCCTCCTGCACCTCTTCTACCGGGACGGGCAGCTGGTGGGGGGCCCGCAGGGGTCCCCGCAGTTCCTGGTGCCCGCCGTGGGGGTCTCCCACTCAGGGAATTACAGCTGCCAGGTGCGCTCCGAGGGCGGGGCCGTGCAGAAGAGCAGCGCCCGGCTCGGCATCACGGTGCGCGGTGAGTGCGGGGATGGGCATGGGGAGCCCCCGCAGCCCCCTCGGGTCCCCTGCCTCGGTACCTCCGTATCCCCCAGAGATATTTCCTGAGTCTCCCCACCTCTGCCCTGTGTCCCCTCATCCCTCTCTGTGGAGTGACCCCACCCACGACATCCCCAATCACACCCATCCACCCCCCCGATCAGCTGCCAGCCCCTCCGTGTGACCTCAGCCCCGTCTGTGTCCCCGCAGTGCCCGTGGCCAATGCCACCATCAGCCCCGGGCCCCTGTCACACCAGGTGCGCGCAGGTGACCCCGTCACCCTGCGCTGCTCGGTGCAGGTGGGCTCAGCCCCTGTCACCTTCACCTGGCTGAAAAACGGGCAGGAGGTGGCCCGGGGTCCCCTCCTGGAGCTCGGGGCCGTCGCTGTGGGGCATTTGGGCACCTACCAGTGCGTGGCCACCAACCAGCTGGGACAGGATGGGCACCGTGTGTTCCGGGCACTCAGCCCCGAGCTGGCCCTGGAGGTGACACCGCAGGGACACTGGGACACAGGTGGGGTCACACAGGGTCACCAGGGAGTGCAGGACTCCCAGAGTGACAGGTGACCTTGATGTATCCCTTCTGTCCCCAGCAGTGGCCACAGGAGTTGGTGGGTCCCTCCTCTTCCTGCTCCTGCTCGTGGCTGTGGCTGTGGGCTGGCACCGGTGGCACCGCCGGGGTGGGTGACAATGGGGATAACGGGGGCCCTGGGCAGGTGGGGAGGCGACCTGGAACGTGGGGTGATGAGAAGAACCCACAGCCCCTGCCTTGGGCAGCGCTGAGCGCTCAGGACCTTTGCTCAAGGTCCTCAAGGATTTGGGGAGGTGTTGGAGGGTGTTGCAGGGATCTTGGGGCTTCTCTCCGTGATCCTGGGGGAATTTGGGCTGTCCCCCTTCCCTGCCAGGCTTGGGCTCCTGGGGGCTCAGGGGGTCCAGAGCACTGGGGTGGTTCAGGGGTTCTGGGGGCCATCAGGGATGCTCAGGGGTCCTGGGTGAAACTGAGGGTCCAGTGGGGTTTCAGGATTACTGAGGGGGCCTTGGGGACACCCAAGAGCTACCCCTCCCCTCTTTCCTTTTGCAGCTGCCAGGAAGCAGCAGGAAAGGTGAGTGGGGGGCTCAAGCCACCCTGTCCCCTTTCACCCCAGCCCCCAAGACCCCCCCCATCCCCTCCCACACATCCCCTTTCTCCCCGCAGGGCCCCTCCGCATCCCCCAGCCCCCCCAGAGGAGGGGGAGGTGCTGTACACCCACATCGTAAGTACTGAGCAGAGGTGGGGTGAGTCCAGGCTGGGACACAGTCAGAGGGACACGTCACCCACGGGTGTCGCCCCCACCCAGATCCCACAGCTGCTGTCCCTTGCAGCGTCCCCCCGTGCCAGCACGCTCCGGGATGCCCAGGTGACCTACGCGGAGCTGCGGGGACCCCACGGGCGACAGCGGGAACACAGTGACACCTACGGGAATGTGCTGTGACCCCCGGGGCACAGGTGGGCACATTGCGGCTCTAAGGGAACAGGGAAGCATCGGGGGACCCCACCCATGGGCAGCCACAGGTGTGGCCCGCCCACTGCTCCCGTGGGTGCCCAACGTTCCAAGGTAGGGGGGCACAAGTGGGAGTCCCGTGTGCAGCTGCTCATAGCACCCAGAGCTCCCCGTGCCCCCAGACCCCCCAGGGGCTTCCCCACTCCCCTTCCACTGGCTCCCCATTCCACATCCAAGTGCTCCCAGTACCCCCAGGGTGCTCCCTATTTCCCCTCCCAGTGCCGCCCAATTGCTCCCAGTAGATCCCAGGGCTTCCCATTCTGTCTCTCACTACTCCCCGTGGCTTTGCAATCCCCCTCCCAGCTCTCCCAGTATGCCCATGGCTCCTCATCTCTCCTCCCAGTGCCAGGGGAGCACAGGACTCCTTGTCCTGTTAATTGGCACCAAAATGCAGCTTTTTTGGTTAAATTGGCAGAAATGGCGTTTCTTTTTTCAGCTCTGTTGGGCTTTAGGAATGGGATTCCCCAATTCTGGGCTGACACTAAAAACCAGGGGCTGCTGCCTCTCCCCCTGGCAGTGGAGGCACAAAAGGGAAAGGTCCCAAAGGGCTGAGAAAAGAACAATTTTCTGCAAACGGCAACAGGATAAAAAAACCAACAGCAACAAGGTTCAGAATCCAAAGGGTCACAAAAGGAACGAATTCCAGAAAAAGCCCCTGAGAGGGAACAAACCCTGGACACTTCCCCCAGCACGTTTCCTTCACCAGAGGAACATGGCAGGGCCCTGGACCTTCATTGCTCTGATGGCCAAAGCAGCCCTCAGGAGGCTCTGGAATCTCTTCTCCTCTGTCCCAAATCCTTCCTCTGTCGTTCCCCGACAGGATGATGTCACCCTGTGGGTGTTCCAGAGCTTGCCAATTCCCAGGGCACTTGGAGTGAGTCCATGGCACAGGGTGGGGCTGTGTTTCCAGTCAGTTCCAGGAGCTCTGGACGCCCCTCCAGGTCAAGGCAAACTGTGCCGTGCCTGCTGCTGCCAAAGGGTCGGCATCCTGCTTTAAAGGTGTCTACCAAAGAAGGCAGGAACCTCCTTAATCCTGATCAAATTAATAATACGACCACATTCCTTGCAAAGCACTATAACTTTGAAATTATGAGGCTTTCAGACAAAGCCATGGGAACAGGAATAACAGTTCTTTACTAGAATATATAGAACGCGGCAAACAAACAACAGCACCGGCAGCAACAACAAACAAAAGCACAAACCCAGCGCCAGCCCTGCCTGGGCTGCAGGTGCCGCCCCTCCGGTGCAGTTCCGGGCACGGCCAGCAGGGGCGCTGCTGGCTCCCGGCCAGGCAGGCCGGGCGCGGTGAGTCCTCCACAGCTGCAGGGGGCGCTGTGGCATGGGCCAGCCCTGCTCTCTCAGCCCCTGCAGGGGCAGCGGTGAGGGAACCAGCCTGAAAATGCAGCAATTGATGGTTTTGTCCCTCTCAGCAAGGGGCTGAGAGAGCCCCAAAATCCTGCAAATCCCACACCCGTCTGCTCAACAACCTGGCCGGGACGCTCCTCCTCCTTCCTGTCTTGCTGTGGATGGACAATGGCTGGATGCCCCGCACCCACCAGAGCCTCTCTCTCACTGCCCTCTGCCCCTGGACTGGGAGAGAAATGTCAACAAAATTTTCCTGGGTTGAGACAAGGACCAGGAGAGATGGCTCATTGTGCTAGGGTGACTTTATGCTGCTTGTATCCCCAATGGTCTGTTCTGTTTGTGCTGTATATTGTGTTCTGTACCTTTAAACCTTGTTCTGGGAGTGAAGGGGGAGAAAGAACACCGCGCAGTTTGTTTTGAGGAAACTGCCTGACTCCCCCACATTGCTGCTCTCCGGTGTTCGTCCGAGGCACGGACAGCGGTGGGACAGAGATCTCCTGTGCTTTTAGCTAGCTAGCTAGGCAGAAAAGACTCCCTGTTTTTTTTTTGGGTTTTTTTCCTTTTTTTCTTGGGACTGTTTAAATCTGCTCAAGACTGAAAAACCCAGAGGAGCAGCGAGGGCTGGCACCTGCGGCCCCGCCGGGCCTGGACCTTCGGAGAGACTGAGTGAGCTGAGCTACACCCACGGCAAGGACTGTCTCTGTTTGCCATCTCTCTTCGGAGCGGGCAGAGGTTTTATTGTTTCATATTATTAATTCTTTGCATTTGTGGGCATTTTGTTTGTTAAATAAATAGTTTTTTCCACTTTTCTCCGAGGAAGTTCTTTTCCCGGACCGGCTGGGGGGAGGGGCCGTTTGGGTTTACTCTTCCAGAGGAACCCCTTCGGAGGTTTTCCCCAAATTTGCCCTAAACCAGGACATATATTTATTTTGGCGCCCAACTGCGGGGCCTGAGAGAGTGGAAAAAACTTACATTGATTGCATTTTTGGTTGTACTTTGTGTAGGAATAGAGTACTCAGTAGCCATGTTGCTTATTGAATTCCTAATGTCTCTTGGGATGGAATCCTTTCTGTGTTTCTGTTCCCTAGGCTTTTTTGAAGTTTTAATACCTCTCTGGTCCTTAGGTTTGTTTTCTTATTCAGAGATAGCTCCGATGTTGTCTCTAACACATAGCTTTTACACTAGAGGTGCACGAATTAGGATTGTTATTGTCCTGGGCTTAATGTTCATGATTTATAGGAAGTTTATACAGGTACTGGAGTTTGTGCCTGGTATGTTTGGTTTATGGCTTCTTCATCCTACCCTGCATCCTAGTTCCAGTAGCATGTTTTGGGGATTTATTAATAATTGCACCCAGTTTGTTAGAGGGGATGAAGCTTTTCAGTCTTTCCTTTATTCCTTCTCTTTTGAATCGGTTACATCACTTTTAGAGAATGTTCAATGTCCCCTGACTGTTAAAGAAACCATTTTTCTGGTAGGCTTCCTCTATATGTTCTACAGCTTGTCTAGAATGAGGTCTGAGTTCTCCAGAGGAGCTGATGAGATTGCTGACCTAGAAGTAGACCCAGGTGTGAAAAATCCTGAATGGTGTGGAAAATGGGAGAGAATGGGCCAAACCTTGAAAGAATTTTCTGATCCCCCAGCTTGGGAATTTTCACATGAACAAATTCAGAACCCAGATGAGGTGGGGAAATATCTGGAGGAGAACTGCCATGATGATTCTAAGGAGAAAAAGCTTATTGCAATAAGCTGGGCCCTGGCATATGCTTATCGTACGCTGCTAGATACTGTAGGGCAGCAGGTAGAGGCAGGGGGGCAGGGAGATAAATCAGCAGCTACCCCAGTCACTCGGGCTGCAGCCAATACCGTAGCTACTCAGACAGCAGCTAAACCAGACAGTGAGCCTAAGACACTGGCAGTCGCCCCAGCAAAGAAGCGCACACACAAAACTGATCGACCAGTGGATAATGATCCAGGTGAAGGACCCTCAGTGCCTCCCAACACCCAACCAAGTGACACCCAATCAGATGCTGAACCAACTGATACACAATCAGAAACCGAACAGACGGACACAAAATCAGAAGCCAAACCAACTAACATAAAATCAGAAGCCCAACCAACTGGCAGCAGATCACAAGCCCAACCAACTGGCAGAAGACCAGAAGCTACTACTGAGTCCTTTTCCCTGAAGGACCTTCGAGGCCTAAGAAAGGACTACACTCGACGACCTGATGAATCTATAATTAGTTGGTTAGTCCGTCTTTGGGATGCTGCAGGCGAGGCCACAATTCTGGACGGCACCGAAGCAAGGCATCTGGGATCCCTGTCACAAGATCCAGTTATTGACCAAGGAATGATGAGAGAGGCTAATCCACGCAGTCTCTGGGAACGGGTCCTGGGAAGCGTGGAACAAAGATATCTGTGTGCAGACGATCTCTATATGCAGCAAACCCAGTGGAAGACCATAGAACAAGGGATTCAACGCTTAAGAGAAATGGCAGTGGCAGAGATCGTCTTCTCAGATGACCTAAACACTAGGAACCCAGACCTGGTACCGTGTACATCCGTGATGTGGCGAAAACTTGTACGACTTGGGCCACAAGAATACTCATCTGCTTTAGCAATAATGAAACGGGACGACACGGGAGAGACCGTGCTGGATATGGCGAAGAAGCTCCGAGCATATGCAGATGCTGTGCACGGTCCAACACATGCCAGAATTGCAGCTCTGGAAACACGTATGCAGACATTAGAAAACAAGATGGAGGAGAACCACAAACAACTCAGAGAGGACTTTCTCCAAATCTCCGCAGTACAGGTCAGAGGTTCTGGTACCAAACGCAGACGTTCCCCAGATAGGGAAAGAAGTGGTATCTCACGAGCTAAGCTGTGGTCCATTCTGCGTGATTCTGGGGAAGACATGAAGAAATGGGATAGAAAATCTACTGACGATTTAGCACAGCGGCTGCGTGAATTGTTGGAAGGCAAGACTCAGAGAGGAGGTTCCACCAAGAGGGAAGTAGCTCCGGTTACCCAGGGAAAAACGGATAACCAGGCTTAGAGGGGCCCTGCCTCTAGCCAGGTAGAGGCTAGGGAAAACCGTGTTTTTTGGACTGTGTGGATTCGTTGGCCTGGCACATCTGAACCACAAGAATATGAGGCCTTGGTTGACACTGGTGCGCAGTGCACAATAATCCCATCAAGACATGTGGGGGAAGAATCTGTCTCTATTGCTGGTGTGACAGGGGGATCACAGGATTTTACTTTGGTGGAAGCTGATGTGAGCCTGACTAGAAACGAGTGGAAGAAACACCCTATTGTGACAGGCCCAGAGGCCCCATGCATTTTGGGCATAGACTTCCTCCAAAATGGGTATTTCAAAGACCCAAAGGGACTCAGGTGGGCATTCGGGATAGCAGCTGTAGAGACAGAAGGTGTTAAGCAGTTGAACACTTTGCCTGGGTTATCAAAGAACCCATCTGCAATAGGACTTCTGAAGGGGGAAGATCAACAGGTACCAATTGCCACTTTGGTAGTGCACCGCCGGCAGTATAGAACGACTCGAGATGCCGTGATTCCCATCCACAAGTTGATCCGTGAGCTGGAGAGCCAAGGGGTGGTCAGCAAAACCCACTCACCCTTCAACAGCCCCATTTGGCCTGTGCGCAAGTCTGACGGAGATTGGAGATTGACTGTAGACTATCGTGCATTGAATGAAGTGACACCACCACTGAGCGCTGCCGTTCCGGACATGCTGGAACTCCAGTACGAGCTGGAGTCCAAGGCAGCGAGGTGGTATGCCACTATTGACATTGCCAATGCGTTTTTCTCCATCCCTCTGGCTGCAGAATGCAGGGCACAGTTTGCCTTCACATGGAGAGGGGTGCAGTACACCTAGAACCGATTGCCCCAGGGGTGGAAGCACAGTCCCACCATCTGCCATGGACTCATTCAGACTGCACTAGAAAAGGGTGAGGCTCCAGAACATCTGCAGTACATTGATGACATCATTGTATGGGGAAACACTGCAGCTGAAGTGTTTGAGAAAGGAGAGAAGATCATCCAGATTCTCCTGAAAGCCGGGCTTGCTATAAAGAAGAGCAAAGTTAAGGGACCTGCTCGAGAAATCCAGTTCTTGGGAATAAAGTGGGAAGATGGGCGGCGCCAGATTCCCACCGATGTCATTAACAAGATCACAGCAATGTCTCCACCGACCAACAAGAAGGAGACACAAGCTTTCCTAGGCGCCATAGGCTTTTGGAGGATGCACATCCCTGAGTACAGCCAGATTGTGAGCCCTCTCTACCTGGTTACTCGGAAGAAGAACAATTTCCACTGAAGCCCAGAACAACAACACGCCTTTGCCCAGATCAAGCAGGAGATTGCTCATGCAGTAGCCCTCGGCCCAGTCAGGACAGAACCAGATGTGAAGAATGTGCTCTACTCTGCAGCTGGGAGCCATGGTCTGTCCTGGAGCCTTTGGCAGAAGGTGCCTGGTGAGACGCGTGGCCGACCACTGGGATTCTGGAGCCGAAGCTACCGAGGGTCTGAAGCCAATTACACTCCAACAGAAAAGGAAATTTTAGCAGCCTATGAAGGAATTCAAGCTGCCTCAGAAGTGATTGGTACTGAAGCGCAACTCCTCTTAGCACCCCGACTACCGGTGCTGGGGTGGATGTTCAAAGCAGAGGTTCCTGCTACCCACCATACCACCAATGCCACATGGAGTAAGTGGATTGCTCTTATCACACAACGCGCCCGTATTGGAAAACTGAATCGTCCTAGGATTTTGGAGATAATTACAAACTAGCCTGAAGGTGAACACTTTAGTCTCATTGATGAAGAGGAACAAGAGCAAGTAACCCGGGCTGAAGAAGCTCCACCATATAACCAACTGCCAGCAGAAGAAGCACGCTACGCTCTTTTCACCGATGGTTCCTGCCGCATCGTAGGGATGAAACGAAAGTGGAAAGCAGCCGTATGGAGCCCCACAAGACAGGTTGCACAAGCCACTGAAGGAGAAGGTGGGTCAAGCCAGCTTGCTGAACTCAAAGCTGTTCAATTGGCCCTTGCCATCGCTGAAAGAGAGAAGTGGCCAAAGCTCTACCTCTACACTGATTCGTGGATGGTAGCTAATGCTCTGTGGGGCTGGCTGGAAAGGTGGAAAAAAGCCAACTGGCAGCGTAGGGGAAAACCAATCTGGGCTGCTGATGAGTGGAAGGACATCGCCACCAGAGTAGAGAAACTATCTGTAAAAGTTCGTCATGTAAATGCCCATGTCCCCAAGAGTCGGGCTAATGAGGAGCACCGGAACAACGAACAGGTAGATCAGGCTGCAAAAATAGAAGTGTCAAAGATAAACTTAGATTGGCAACACAAGGGAGAGTTGTTCCTAGCTCGGTGGGCCCATGATGCCTCAGGTCATCAGGGCAGAGATGCCACCTATAAGTGGGCACGGGACCGAGGGGTGGATTTAACCATGGACAGTATTTCTCAGGTTATCCATGACTGTGAGACGTGTGCTGCCATCAAGCAGGCCAAGCGGGTGAAGCCCCTCTAGTACGGTGGACGGTGGTCCAAATATAAGTATGGGGAGGCCTGGCAGATTGATTACATCACCCTGCCCCAAACCCGCCAAGGCAAGCGCTATGTGCTGACCATGGTAGAAGCCACCACTGGGTGGCTGGAGACCTATCCTGTGCCTCATGCCACCGCCCGGAATACCATCCTGGGCCTAGAAAAGCAAGTTCTTTGGAGGCATGGTACCCCTGAGAGGATTGAGTCAGACAATGGGACTCATTTTAAGAATAGCCTTATCAACACCTGGGCTAGGGAACATGGCATTGAGTGGGTCTACCATATCCCCTACCATGCACCAGCTGCAGGCAAAGTGGAAAGATGCAACGGACTGTTAAAAACCACCTTGAAAGCATTAGGTGGAGGATCTTTCAAAAATTGGGAGCAACACTTAGCAAAAGCCACCTGGTTAGTTAACACCCGAGGTTCCACCAACAGAGCAAGCCCTGCCCAGTCTGAGCTCCTATCTACAGTAGATGGAGATAAAGTTCCAGTAGTACATGTGAGAAGTTTGTTAAGGAAGACAGTTTGGATTAAATCTGCCTCAAGTACAGACAAACCCATCCGTGGGATTGTTTTTGCTCAGAGACCAGGATGCACATGGTGGATAATGCAGAAAGATAGAACAACACGATGTGTACCTCAGGGAGATCTGATTGTTGGGTGAAAACTATGAGTAAATATCATTTACTGAATGTTACTACCATTTTCTGTATATAGCTGTATACTGTATATATATGCATGTATAAGGTATGTGTGTGTAGAGTTAGAATTTTAGTTTTGGTAGTAAGTTGACGATATGGAGATACAGGGGTGGAATGTGCTAGGGTGACTTTATGCTGCTTGTATCCCCAATGGTCTGTTCTGTTTGTGCTGTATATTGTGTTCTGTACCTTTAAACCTTGTTCTGGGAGTGAAGGGGGAGAAAGAACACCGCGCAGTTTGTTTTGAGGAAACTGCCTGACTCCCCCACATTGCTGCTCTCCGGTGTTCGTCCGAGGCACGGACAGCGGTGGGACAGAGATCTCCTGTGCTTTTAGCTAGCTAGCTAGGCAGAAAAGACTCCCTGTTTTTTTTTTGGGTTTTTTTCCTTTTTTTCTTGGGACTGTTTAAATCTGCTCAAGACTGAAAAACCCAGAGGAGCAGCGAGGGCTGGCACCTGCGGCCCCGCCGGGCCTGGACCTTCGGAGAGACTGAGTGAGCTGAGCTACACCCACGGCAAGGACTGTCTCTGTTTGCCATCTCTCTTCGGAGCGGGCAGAGGTTTTATTGTTTCATATTATTAATTCTTTGCATTTGTGGGCATTTTGTTTGTTAAATAAATAGTTTTTTCCACTTTTCTCCGAGGAAGTTCTTTTCCCGGACCGGCTGGGGGGAGGGGCCGTTTGGGTTTACTCTTCCAGAGGAACCCCTTCGGAGGTTTTCCCCAAATTTGCCCTAAACCAGGACACTCATCAAATCCTGTCATGGGCAAAACCAACGTCGGAATTAGAGATATGAATTGAATTTATTGGTGACAAAATCAGAGCAGGATGAGGAGAAGTCAAGTAAACCTTTCAATTCACCTTCCCCCTGTTATTAATATCTATGTAGTCATTGACTTTTGCCATTATATCGTCTTTTGCAAATTATCATGATATAATACAAATTTGCAAATTACATTGATATAAATCAGTTTGTAATCACTTTTTAACTGCTTTTGATCAAGTAGAATTTGTCAGCCTTTTTACCCTAATCCCTGTGTGGATTATATGTTTTAGGGTGATAAATATATTCTAGTTTAGGCTCTTGCAAAACATCAAAATAGAGACTGTGTGCTGTATATTGTAACATGAACTGTTGCAGAAGTAGCTGATGAATTTATTTGTGTAGCTGACAATGGTGAGAATAACTCAAAAGATTTTGTGAAATTGCTGATGTTGATTGAATGTGCTGGTGGAGTATCTCATCTGTATGATAAAATTGAAAAGAACCAAGTAAATAAAAAAAATAAAATAAAAAAGTAAATAAAAGAAAAAGTAAATAAAGGGTAAAATAAAAATTATAAAAAGTAAATACAAATCAAAATGAAAGAATGCAAAGAGGAATTTAAGACTGACTCTCCGGTTGCTGAGGTATGCCAAACCACAGAACAGGGGGCCTTGTGAGGAAATAAAATCTATCTGCAGGATTAAAATTTCATCTGCAGGATGGCATTGCAGCGGTTTCAGGTTCACCTGTTTCTGTATCTGAGTCGCGGCACCAATTAGTGCAGTGGTTTGAGAGCCCACTGGAATTATTTATCCTTTTTCTACTGTGAGATAAGATTAGGAGAAAAGCAAAGCAGGCTAAAACTTAAAAAGGTATAAAGCCAGGTTTATTAACAAAAGTAAAAGAGAGAAAAAACAACTGAATAAGAATCCGAACAAAACCATCCAAACACTTCCTCTCTTCCCCACAAACTCCTTTCTTTCTCTCTGACAACACACAGAGATGAAACTTAAGACTTCAGGTCAGTTGCTACCTCTGAAATCATCTTTCATCAGTTCTCTCTCAGAGAGAGAAGTCTCTTCTGGTCTGCCATGGAAACCTCCCCACAAGAAAGAACAGTTCTCTTGTGGCTTTTGAATTCTCACAGGCTGCGTTTGTCAAGTCCCTCCCACATCACGCAGCCGCCCCACAGCTGCGTCATGGGCCACGGGAACTCCTGGGTACCTTTTTACAGATGAACCAGGGGGTCCCGCTGTCCCTCGGGGGGTCCCGGCAGCTCCACCTTGGTCACTTGTGGATCCCGAGGAGGGGCAGGGTCAGGGGACACCCGTGGGGGCTCAGAGAGTGACAGCGGTTGTGGGGACCTGGGTGGGGGTGACACCCGTGGGTGACGTGTCCTTGTCCCCCCTCGTACTCACCCCCTGTCCCTTTGGTGCCCAAACGTGGGGGGGTCCTGTGGGGATAAGGGAGGGTCTGAGGGGTGTCTGGGGAGGGAGAGGGGAGACCCGGCCAGAGCCCCCCACTCACCTGTCCTGGGGCTCCCTGGCAGCTGCAAAGGGAAAAGGGGAGGGGGTGACCGTAGGGACCCCGGGACCCCTGAACCTTCCTGAGACCTCAGCAGCTCCAACCACCCACAGGACCCCCAAATCACCACAGGACCCCCAAATCCCCACTGCAGCCCCAATTCCCACCAGACCCCTGACTCCCCCCTGGACACTCCAAGCACCCCTGAGCCTCCCAGAACTGCTGCAGTGCCCCCAACCCCCCGGTGCCCCCGACCCTCTGAGCCCCAGAACCCCAAGCCCAGCAGGGAGGGGCACCCCCCAAACTCCCACAGGACCCCAGAAAGATCCCCCAGCATCCCTGCATGGGCCCCCAAGAGTGCCCCAAACCCTCCAGGAGCTCCCCGTGCCGCCTCAATGTTCCTCAAAGCCCACCCAGGGGTGCCTCTGGAGCCCAACCAGGACCCTCCAAATTCTCCCCACAGCCCCCAGCCCCCCCAGCCGAGGTCACTGTGGGCTCAGTTTCCCCCGGCTCAGGGGCCCTGGGTGCTTCCCCGTCTCTGCCCCCACTCTGGGGGCTTCCCCTCACCCCGGGACCCCCATCCCCCCCCATTGTCACCCACCCCGGCGGTGCCACCAGTGACAGTCCCTGATGACAGCCAGGAGCAGCAGCAGGAACAGGAGGGTCCTGCCGACATTCAAGGCCACTGCAGGGGACAGAGGGGGACACATTGGGGTCACCCTGAGCCCCGGAGCTCCTGGAAAACCGTGGGACCCCATGTGACCCCACCTGTGACCCAGGGTGAGCCAGGGGTCACCTCCAGGGCCAGCTCGGGGCTGAGTGCCCGGAACACGCGATGCCCGTCCTGTCCCAGCTGGTTGGTGGCCACACACTGGTAGGTGCCCGAATGTCCCACAGCGACGTCCCCGAGCTCCAGGAGGGGACCCCGGGCCACCTCCTGCCCGTTTTTCAGCCAGGTGAAGGTGACAGGGGCTGAGCCCACCTGCACCGAGCAGCGCAGGGTGACGGGGTCACCTGCGCGCACCTGGTGTGACAGGGGACCGGGGCTGATGGTGGCATTGGCCACGGGCACTGTGGGGACACAGACGGGGCTGAGGTCACACGGAGGGGCTGGCAGCCGACCAGGGGGGTGGATGGGTGTGATTGGGGATGTCATGGGTGGGGTCACTCCACAGAGAGGGATGAGGGGACACAGGGCAGCGGTGGGGAGACTCAGGAAATATCTCTGGGGGATATGGAGGTACCGAGGCAGGGGACCCGAGGGGGCTGCGGGGGCTCCCCGTGCCCATCCCCGCACTCACCGCGCACCGTGACGCCGAGCCGGGCGCTGCTCTTCCGCACGGCCCCGCCCTCGGAGAGCACCTGGCAGCTGTAATTCCCCGAGTGGGAGACCCCCACGGCGGGCACCAGGAACTGCGGGGTCCCCTGCGGGTCCCCCACCCACCGCCCGTCCCGGTAGAAGAGGTGCAGGAGGGGGGCTGGGGTCCGCAGGGGGCTGGGGGTGCTGAGGCAGCTGAGATTGAGGGGGGACCCCTCGATGAGCTCGGGGGGACCCTCCAACACTGGCACCGTGAAGGGCTCTGGGGAGGAGAGGGGAGGGGGATTTGTGACCCCGAGTCCCTGGGGAGGGGCTGTGGGGGTGCAGAGGTGTGGGGTGCTCACCGTGCACTGTCACTGTCACCGGCGGCGATTCCTGCCACCCCGCGTTATCTCGGACTCCACCCAGCCCCTGCAGCGGTAGCGGCCGCTGTGGTGCAGCTGCAGAGGGGACAGGGACAGCGCGGTCCCACGGAGCGACTCCCACATCTTCTCCTCCCTCATCTCCTCATCCCCACGGTAGAATCGCACCCCGGAGACCGACATGTCCCGCCAGCCCCGGCAGCGCAGTGTCACCGTGTCCCCTTCCAGCAGCGGTACTGCCGGCACCTGCAGCACCAGCTGGTCTGTGGTACCGGGGGTCCTGTCACACCGAGGGGGTCCCCTATTCACGGACCCCCCCCTCTGGGTCACACCCAGCTCACCAGGGGTCCCAGGTTCCCCAAAAAGCGTCTCCTGCAATGGGATGCTCTGGGATGTCCCCGTGTGCAGGGGACGGGCTCTGGTCACACCAGGGGGTGACCCATGGAGCGGAGCTCACCCAGAGGCCTCGGGGTCCCACAGGTGCCAAGGTGGGGACACCCAAATCCCCCTCACCATCTAAGACTTTCAGAGGCGTGCTGAGCCCACTGCCGCCTCTGTCACACGTGTAGGTGCCACTCTCAGTGACATTGAATCGGTCGCGTCCCTCCTGTCCCCAGCTCTGCCCGTCCTTGTACCAGGTGGTGGCACCGGCGGTCCCCGAGCCCTGGCAGGTCAGTGTCACCCGGTCCCACAGCACCGCCGGCATCCAGGGGGGCTGCACCAGGAGCTGGGTGGTCTGGGTGCCTGCGGGTGACAGGGGACACCAGCCTGCCAGGGCCACCGCGGGGCTGGGGACAGCGGGGCGGGGACATGGCAACCCCCGAGGGAGGACTCACCAGCGAGGCCGAGGGTCTGGGCTGGAAGGGAGAAGGGACAGGGCTGGGTGGGTTGGCACCGTGGGGACAGCAGGGAGTGTGGGTGCTGTCCCCAAACTGTGCCTGTGTGGCACGGACCTCTTGGGGACAGGGACACCGTGGCCACCCAGTGCTCAGGCAAGACACAGGGACACTGAGGACACCCCAGAATTGGGGCCACCACAGCCACTCCATGCTGGCACAGTTCACCCCCAACAGCCCCAAAGGCTCTGTCCCCATGGCCACATCTGCATGGTGCTTGTCCCCTGTCCCTGTCCCTGCATCCCTGTGCCCCTGTCCCTGTCCCCAGAGCTGCACCAGCCCCATGATGCCTCCTCAAATCCCTGTCCCTCCCCCAGGATTTTCCCCTCATTCCTGTCCCATCTCTCCTGTCCCCACAGCCACCCCACAGCCCCGGTCACCTCATGCACTGGCTCTGCTGCCCTTGGGGACCTCAGGGGACCCCACAACCCCCCTGGGCCCCCTTCCCACTGCTCTCTGCCCATCCCCATGCCCGGGGAAGTCACCCCACAGGAGCAGCAGTGCCACCTTCCCAGCCATCCCCGTGTCCCCGGCCACCCAGGGCTGGCTGTCACTCTTTGCTCTGGCCACCTGTCCCTGCTGTGACAGCTCTTTGACCAAAGGGGAAGGAAGCGGGTTCAGGTCTCATCCTCATGTGTTGGTGGCCCTCGGTGGGGGCAGGATGTGAACTGGTTCTGGGCCGGATGTGGACATTTTCCGACATGGGGGTGATGGTGGGACATGGTGGGACATGGTGAGGACGTGGTGGGGACGTGGTGTTGGCAGTGTTTGAAGGCTGGGGTTGTAGGGAGCCAAGGTTGGGTGCCCTGGGGGAATCCACATCCCAGGGGAATGGAGATCCCAGGGGCTGGAATTACTGGGATGGGGTTCCTTGGGAATGGAGATCCTGGGCAATGTGAGTGCTGGGATGGCGGCTCCCCAGGGAGCGGGGGCAGAAGGAATGGGGTTCTCATGCTTGGGTTCCCAGGGGAATGGGGGTGCCAGGGATGGGCAGTGGCTGGGTGGGCCTGTGGGTCACAGCTCCTTCAAGGGGTGAGCCTCAGATTTTGAGGTGAGCCAGGGTCCAGCACTGCCCCCACAAGGTGCTCGTGGCCTCAGGGTCACCCCAGGTGGATTCTGAGGGGTTCTGGGTCTGTGCTCTCCCCAGCCCCCAGGGGCTCTTTCCTCCCTTCATTTTCATTTCCTTCCTTTTCCTCCTCAATTTTGTGCTCCCCATTTCTTGGCTGGGTGATCCTAGGGAGCACCTGAGCAGCGAACAGGTTGGGGGGACCCCTGGGAGGGGGAAAAGAGGGTGCAGGGGCTGCAGGGAATGGTGGGGAGGCTGTGGGCACCCCCAGGCTGGGATGTGTCACACCTGGGACAGGATCCCCCTGGGATGTGTCACCTCCAGAACAGGGACACCCCCCAGGACAGGACCCCCCTGGATGTGCCCCCCCAGGGGCAGAACCCGCCTCCCGTGTGAGGCTCAGCACAAACGGCCTCTTCCTTCTGCTGCAGGAGAGAGAAAGTGAAAGTGTTGGAGGGGGCACAGCCGGACACCCACAGCCCCCACCGAGCCCCCACTTCTCCCTGCACCCCTTTGTCCCCCTCCCCGGGGTGCCACCACCCCATTCCCTGATCAGCTGCTCCGTGAGCCAGGGACTGGGGGAGTGTGAAATGGAGGGAAAATAGGAAGGAAATGGAAAAAAAGAGGGGAAAAAGTCACAGGGGAGTGAGGGAACAGAGACCCAGAGCCCCTGGAATCCACCTGGGGTGACGCCTGCAAACAATGAGAACCTCCAGGGAGCAGTGGTGGGCTCTGGGTCACCCCAAAATCTGAGACACCCAGGGAAGGAACTGTGACCCATGGGCCCACCCAGTCACTGCCCATCCCTGGCACCCCCATTCCCCTGGGAATCCAGCCACGGGACCCCCATTCCATATGCTTCCCGTCCCTGGGACCCCCATCCCAGCACTCACATTCCCCAGCATCTCCCTGGCCCAAGATCCCCATTCAGAGGAGCCCCCTCCCACAAACTCCATCCCTTACAATGCCCCTTACCCCAGGACATTGATTCACCCAGGAACCCCCATTCCCACGGGCCCACCCCAATCCCCCCACATCCCCATCCCATGACCCCAAATCCCTGGAGCCCCACGTTCCCCTGGGACTCCCAGCCCTGAGCGCCCCACCCCTGGCTCCCCAAACCCCTGAGTCCCCACTCCTGTGAAACCCATGTGCCACCATGTGCCACCCAGCCTTGTCCCCAGCCTGTCCCCACTCAGCCCACAGCCTGTCCCCAGCTTGTGGCCATCCTGCCCCCAACAAAGGTCCCCACAACGTGGAGATGAGGACTGACCTCACTTCCCCTTTGGCCAAAGAGCCGCCAACCAGGACACCAGTGGCCACAGCAGCGAGTGACAGCCAGCCTGGGTGGCCGGGGACACGGGGATGGCCGGCAAGGTGGCACTGCTGCTCCTGTGGGGTGAGTGCCCCGGGCATGGGGATGGGCAGAGAGCGGTGGGAAGGGGGCCCAGGGGGGCTGCGGGGTCCCTGAGGTCCCCAAGGGCAGCAGAGCCAGTGCATGAGGTGACCAGGGCCGTGGGGTGGCTGTGGGGACAGGAGAGGGGGGACAGGACAGGAGGGACAATAATGGGGAGGCAGATTTGGGGAGGCATCATGGGGCTGGTGCAGCTGTGGGGACAGGGACAGGGGCACAGGGATGCAGGTTCAGGGACAGAGGGACAAGCACTTTCACCTACTAATTTGTCACCATGGAGGTAAGACCTACTCATTCCTTTGCTGAAACTCACAGGCAAAAGGTTCCCTCCAATTATTTGACATCTTTAAATCTGTGAAAAATGCATATTGGGTGTTTTGGCTCTACGCAGATATTTACTCTATGTAATATGCTAGTTAGAAAAGTTATACAATATTAACATTTGAAACAAATGGTGGATGTAGTTTTTAACATTAAGTTTTAGTAAAAATCTGTGTGTAAGGTTTTTTTCTTAGCTCAAGGGAGAGGCCTGTTCCAAGTGAATGTTTTACAGGAGATAAAAAACCCCCCTCTCCCTCTTCAGACAAAAGAATGCATCTCTCAGAACGCAGACGCTCCCAATCAACAAAAGCACGATCCCATGTCGCCAAAAGGCTTAAGCCAAAGACTCTTGAAAAACAAGTTTGTTGATAAAGCATGCATAATTATGAAGTTTCAGTACTCAAAAAGGACCAGTTTTCGAGTAAAGATTGCCTTTCTCTGTCCTGACATGGAGTCGGGAGGGGAAAGGACATTGCTTACCTATTTTCTTTGCCCCTTTTGTTGTCTCCTTATTTGTCCTGTCTCTAAAACTTTCTAAACTTTTATTTGTATTAATTTTCTTTTTGTAACCAATTTTATTCTTTATTAAATTTTCATAAATTTCTAAAAATGAGTGATTGGCATTTATCACAATTGGTAGCAGAGGATGGTTGCAAAAATACCTAGCTGTCGGTGCTGGGTTAGGATTAGAAACTCGGGGAGACGCGTCCTGCCTCTTTTTTAGGCAGCCCTGAGGCTCTTCCTAGCAGAGCACCCCAGACAGAGGTAAGATCCAAGGACCGAGGGAGACAATAGGGCAAAGAAAAAAAGAATTCCGCGGTGATTAGCTCTTAACATCAGCGTGTACACGAAGAAAAGAAGAAGCAACGACAAAAGGAGTGGTAAGCAATTGTGGAAAATTGGAGGGGTTTCGCGGTGTGGAACGGGGGAGATTGTGTGTGTGTCTGAGAGGAAGGCTGGAGTAGACCCAGACTTTCCAAGCGAGTGCGGAGTTCTCGATGCTGCATTTCCGTCATACCGCGAGGTTTGCGGCCAGTAAAAGGACGAAAGTGAATGGTGAAACGGAGTGAAAGAACCCCCCCAGGGAAAAAGGTGAAGTGTGTAAGAAAGTGTGTAAAAAGGGGACCCTGAAAGCGTAAGCTAGGATTAAAAGACGTTTCCGGAATTGAGGGAGCTGGCTGAGGACTCTTGAGAAGGGTAATATATTGGCCAGGGTCACTTATAAAGGACAAATACTCCCGGATATTTAGGGTTAACCCACACTGCCAGATTAAGGGTTGGCTGAGGACTCTTGAAAAGGGTAATATATTGGCCAGGAGACATTTCTGAAATGTAATAAGCCCAAGAGGATCTGGAGTGGGATTCTGCAGAGTTTAGATATCCCCAAAACCTAAAGGCTACCTGGTTGAGGGGGTGTCGGTGGAAAATTTTGGCCAAAGATGAGTGTGAGAGATAAAAGGTACCTTGTAGTTATTATTGTCTTGTTGTGTGTGAGATTGAATGAAAAGTAAAATACAGTAAATGTGGAATAAGTTGAGAGGTAAAAGGAGACCAATTTTTGTTTTGTGTGTTTTTGGTTTTTATTTTGTTGTGTGTTTTTTGTTCTGTTGTGCTGTCTTTTTGTGAGTAAGCGTGTAGGTGAAAAGTGTTTGTGTTGTGGAGTTTATTTGTGTTACTGTCTTTTTGTGAGAGAAATGTGTGTGAATAGAGAAGCATTTAGAGTGTTAAGTTAGATGGTTCAAAAGGGTAGAATTGCTGGAGTGTTGGAGAAGTGAAAGATCTTTGAGCAAAGGGGGGGAAGAACTGAAGTTAAGCTAGAGTCGTTATATGTAACAAAGACAAGAGACGGCCCCCCCCCACCCCAGGCTGGCCACGCTGCAGGTGGCACCTGTCCCAGCCCCTGTGGCACCAGAGACACCTGTCTGTTCCCTTGCCAGCCAAACCAGCGTGTGTTGAATTAAGTTGTAGTGTGTTGTAAAATCTAAATTTTTGGAAGTATGTGTTAGTAGGTTTTATAAGAAGGGGAATGTTGGAATTTGTGTTGATACTGAAAGAAGGTAGAATGCATATGAGAAGTGTGTATTTGCATGAGAAGAGATAGCTTGGTAGTTTGGGGAAAGATTTAAGAATGTGATAAGAAGTGTAGAGAGTTTGTAACAGAGTAAAAGCCTATTGAAAGAAAGAGAAGGCATGTGTTGATGGCTTGTGGAAAAGTTTTGTAAAGAGAGTGGTGTTAGTGAATGTGGATGAAGGAAAGTATAGAGAGTGGTTTTTTTATTTATTGAGGATTCTTGGAAGAAGTGGTTTGTAATTGAGAAGTGGTGTGAGAGAAAGGAAAGAAAAGTAGCTTCTGTGAAGGTAAAGGGAAGCTGAACAAAGACCACGGGAGGTAGAGAAGAGAGAATATTAAAAATGAATTTGCTAGGCTTGAAATGAATTTATAGATTCAAAGGAACAGAGTAATTCAGAAGAACAAGCATATGCATTATGCTGGACTGGAGATTATCGGAAAATCAAAATTTTTAAAGTAACAAGCCCCTGTAACAAAACAGGAGAAAAGAACAAAGAGAGTGAAGGAAGGGGAGCAGGAGAGGGAGAAAGAGAAGGGATGGGACCCCCTGGAGGGTGTAGTGTGGTTCCGTTCCCCATCCCGGGCGGCGGTTCCCTGGCGGCGGCCACAGCGGCCTTGCCGGGTCCGGGCCCTTTTCTCCCCCCTCCGGTAGTGGATCCCTGTCCGCCTGAGACGGCAGGGGCGAGTTCCCCACCCCCTCCCTCCACGGCTGTGAGTTCGCGCGCTTTTTTTTTCGCCCGCTGTGGCGGTGGCGGCAGCGGGGGGAGGGGTTCCCCCCCTCTCTCCGCCGGCAGGTGCGGCGGGTTCGCCGGCTTTTCCACCCCCTGCGGTGGCAGTACCTCCGGCGGTAGCTGTTCACCGCCCGCTAGCAGCGGCCGTAGGCCCTTCCCGTCCCCCATTCCCTCCCGGGGTGGGCAGATGAGCCCTTTCACCCTCCCCCGGCCCCGGCGGCGGGTCTCTCACTGCCGATGGGCGGCGCGGGGGTCCGTCGGTCCCATCTCCGGTGGTGTAAGCGGCGGTCTCAGCTCCGGCGATGTGGGGCGCGCCTACCGCGGCCCCCACCCCGAGTCGGCAGCTCCGGTCGCCATAGGTGCTGCTAGCACGACCACATGGCTAAGACAGGAAATAGCTACCCCCCCCGGAAGTTTCGGTAGCAGATTACCTGGGAGGACCAAGACTCTATGGTTAAAAAAAAAAAAAAAAAAAAACCTCCAAAAAAACCCTCCTTAGGAAAAATACTATCTAACCAGAAATAAGGGAAAAGGGAGAGATTAAAACATCTGTTTTTTCCTAAAAAGACAACCAACTTGGTATCGTTAACGAAAAGCCCAAAAGCACCCCTTCCCGGGGAAGCCTTCTTTGTGTTTTTTTTTAGCAACAAGAACTTCAGGAAGTGAAGAGAAGAAAACTCAAGAAATACGAGAAAAGAGAGTAAAAAACAGCTACCGACACCTAAGGATTGGAAAGAATACACAAGAACCAAGAGGAAAACCTGACATGATAAAAAGGACTGATAAATATGTTGCATATGTAATCCCTATGTGCATTTTGAATATTTGTATTGTTGTAACATCTAAGTAATACATAAGAAAAAGGAGAAGGGAGTAAAGCCTGAGACACTGTGTAATAAGTGCTTAAAAAAGAAAGGGTGCAAATTGACCGTGGTAGTCTTAGCCCTTGACACAAACCTGAGAATATTGAAACAAAGCTCCCAAATTTGGCATTTAATTTATAAAAAAGAGGATCAAAAGAAAATTAGAGAAAAAAGTTTACCCAAGTATCAAAAGACCAGTAAAAAGTTCCCTGTGGTCGCTCCAAGCAAAATACCTCCTAGAATATAATTCACAGCTCGAAGGGGGGAATATAGGACCCCAGATACGAGCCTCTGCTACAGAGAAGATAACTTTCCCCAGCCGGTGGATGCAAACCACTAGGGCGTGGGCAGATGTAGAGAGTGTCTCCTAGGGGGAGATCCTAATTTACCCCAAACCTAGCTGTGTACTGTGTTGCTGGAGCAGTGCCAAAATAGAGAGAAAAGGCTCTGACCTGGCCCATACTTTCTGCATGGACCAAGAAAGCAGGGAAGCAAACAGAGAACTATCAGAACCCCAAATTCGAAACATTGTATGCTATTTGCAACATAAAAGGGAGATTACTTTCTTTATCCAAAGGACAAGGCTAAGATACAGTTGAATAAAATAGACTTTGAAGCAATAAATAAGAGTATATATGTATATTGAACTAATGTAAGAAATAGTTATAGAATTGAGTTTGACAAATTAACAGACTGTTTTGTTGTATTAAATTTGACAATTGTGGTAAGATCATAAGAAAAAGGGAACAATAAATATTGCTCGAGCCAAAAATATTATAAAAAGAGAAAAAGGGAGGATTGTGAAAAATGCATATTGGGTGTTTTGGCTCTACGCAGATATTTACTCTATGTAATATGCTAGTTAGAAAAGTTATGCAATATTAACATTTGAAACAAATGGTGGATGTAGTTTTTAACATTAAGTTTTAGTAAAAATCTGTGTGTAAGGTTTTTTTTCTTAGCTTAAGGGAGAGGGGCTATTCCAAGTGAATGTTTTACAGGAGATAAAAAACCCCCCTCTCCCTCTTCAGACAAAAGAATGCATCTCTCAGAACGCAGACGCTCCCAATCAACAAAAGCACGATCCCATGTCGCCAAAAGGCTTAAGCCAAAGACTCTTGAAAAACAAGTTTGTTGATAAAGCATGCATAATTATGAAGTTTCAGTACTCAAAAAGGACCAGTTTTCGAGTAAAGATTGCCTTTCTCTGTCCTGACATGGAGTCGGGAGGGGAAAGGACATTGCTTACCTATTTTCTTTGCCCCTTTTGTTGTCTCCTTATTTGTCCTGTCTCTAAAACTTTCTAAACTTTTATTTGTATTAATTTTCTTTTTGTAACCAATTTTATTCTTTATTAAATTTTCATAAATTTCTAAAAATGAGTGATTGGCATTTATCACAAATCCCTTCTCAGAAGTTACTGACAGCAGAGTAGGGGTCTCTTGAGGGTCTCTGGTGGTCATTTCGGGAACATCCCACTCCTCAAATTCTCCTCGGATGCTCAAGAGCCTCCTACAACCACTTGCTTCCCCCTGAATGCATTCCAGCGACCTTCTTAGCAGGACTACTCTATTCTCAAGGCTGAGGGAGCCACTTGCACACAGCAATCACTGCACTGCGGGAATAGAGGGCTCAACGCTGTCTGTTCATGCAAACGGAATTCATGATTTGTTACAGTTCAACATTTTCTCAACACCTTCCTTCTCTGGGAATTGCTCACAAGCATTTCCTCAATGCACCTGGAAAATGGTTCTGCTGACTGAAGCCACATGGTGCCTTTCCTTCAGCAAGGAAGAAAGAAAACACAAATTGCCTACTGAAACCCTTCTGCTCCCCTCCTTCACCTCTCCAGCACAACCCACTGGCTCATCCCTGATTCCCTTGGTGATATATGAAGTAATATTTGGCTGCAGCCAAAAGATTATTTGAAAAAAGAATGGAAGTTGTTGGTTTTAGGTGTTGTTATTGAGGGTTTGGATTTGTTCGAGTTGATTTGTTGGGTGTTGCTGTGAGGTGGGAGAGGGGCCAAATTGAAAACCAGACCAAAAGGGAAATAGGATAAGACAGACAAGTAGACTGTGAGGAGAGAAGATAAGTTCCCCAGTATCCAGCCAAAGGGAAAGGGGAGATGGTTTGCTCTGGGCTGGGAAAGGCAATAAAAAGCAGCGTTCTATTGGGGGGTGTGTGTGTGTTAGGCTCTTGGGAGAGTGAGATCCACACCCAGCTCAGGTGAATCCTAACTAAGAAACTGTTCTCTTTTGCTTTGATGACTTTGTCCCCATTGAATTTCATCGAAGAGTTGGCTCCTTTCTAACACCTCTCTCCCAGCAGCTCAGGGCTGTATTGCACAGTGCTTGCTGTGTGCCAGACAGCACAAAGCAGGCTGGCCTGGTGCCCCTGAATATTTCTGCACAACACTCTGCATTTCATCCCTTTGCTCTGGCTCGGTGCAGAGCTCCAGGAGTGCAGGCGCTTCCTCCCAGAGCTGTGTGAGGCCCTGGCTGCTGCAGATGTGCCCTGACAAGCTGTCCCTGCCTGACGCTGCCCTCGGTTCCCCTGGCAGAAGCGCCGTGCCTGAAGGACGCTGCCCTGTGCTGGAGCCTGCGGAGCAGCCCGGCTCCCTCCCGCTGTGCCCAGAGGGCTGCACACACTGCTCACCTTTGCCAGCAGTTCCAGGGCAGCTGGCACAAGAGCAGGAATGCTCAGCCAGGCCTCCAGCCCTCGGCTGTCCTTTGCCTTTCTCTCCTGCTATGCAGACTCCACACGGCCAATGCCACCAGGCTGTGCTGTGCCCAGCACGGCTGCGCTTCCCCTCGGCAGCGGCAGCTGCCAGCTGGGCTCTGAGAGCTGAGGATTCGCCCGGGGCCACCAAGAGGCACCCAGGGCTGGGCTGCTGCTTCTTGCAGCTCCAAGGGCCTCATGGCAGCCTCCTCTGCCCAGGCTCAGGCTGCTCCAGGCTCTGCCAGGGCTCTGCTGGGGCTCCGGCCTGGGCAAGGCGGGGCCTGCTCTCACCTCGCCCTCTCTGACAGCTCTGCACCAGCTCTGCAGCTTTCCCTGCAGCGTCCCTGTTCTAAATTTTAAGAGCCAATTTCAATCAAAAACAATTTATTGCCAAGGAGAAATTTCGTACAAGAAATGGACACAAAATGGACAAAACCAAGCAAATCAAGGAAGCGGTGTGCACCGGGAGAAAACCTCAGACGTGAGCTCCACAGCGTCACGTCCCTCCGAGGTTTCACACCGTGTGCCTCGAGGTCCGCCTGCTTTATCCCCTTCTTGGTTTGGACTCTGTGTACATTGTTAAAAATGGGCCAGGAGACCAGCTCCTTTTGAAAAGCCTTTATTAAAAGACAGCTCTGGGTAGGGGGCTCGAGGGGCCGCACACGCCGCCGCTGCTCCCACTGGACACCACAGAGGAGCAGGTGCAAGTCGAGCCTGCCACTGACACTGCAGAGTTGGGATTCCTTCCTCACAGGAATTCCTAGGAATCCACTTGGCTCAGTTTAGTCCAGAGGTGTCACCTTTGTTCAGTACTTGTTAGGTCATGGCGAGTAGGTGGGAAGCCTTCCACAGATGGCTGGATGTCCTCCTCGCATGGCAGTGTCCTTCGGAGGTCCGGATTTTGGGTCGGCTTGTTGTTTTAGGGGTTTTTTTGGGATCAACTGGACTTCCGCTTGGAGAGGTGCATCATGGGAGTCTCTCGATTTCCCTATTAGGCGGTGTCAGCAGTTTGAGGAGCAGGCGGAGAGCAGCGGAGCCCTATCCCGATGGAAGGTAAGGGGGAATTTGGGATCTGGGGAAAGGGAATGCACAGCTTGGAACATAGGAAACTGAGATTCGAGGGTCCAACACAAACAGTTTGAAATAACAGGTAAGTAACAGCATAACCTTTTTAACTACATGGTAAACAGTATAACAATACAACATACAACATCAATACAACATACAGTGCATAACTTGGAGTCCTTTATTTATTTCATACATGTCCTGACTTGTCCCACAGACTCAGATGTCGGGGGGGGCGGTTCTTGAAACTTCTCTGCTACTGGATCTACTGTTGAATTCCAAAGTTTCTATAAGTTCCTTATATTGTAATTTCTTTGTCTTCTTGGAACTGGAGACACCTCTTGCAAAATTTTCTAAGCGTCTCTGTGAGAAGGGGGGTTCCTTTGGCTTTCTTAGAAACTATATTTCTACTATAACAACAAGTATTATGAAAACATGAATTATTCCTTATTACAATTCCCCCCTCTTTCTATTTGATAATTTTAATTCATGCTTTCAGAGCACCACTAAAAGGTTATGGCAAGTGAACTTTTTTTACAAACATAACACTACAAATAGAGAGCTAAAACATTATAAATGAGCTTCTAAAACATTACAAATGAGAACTAAAACATTACAAATGGACTAAATGGAAAACTAAAACATTACAAATAAACCTTCTTGTTCATTCTCTTCCTTTTTTGTGGGACCTCTGAATCCTGGGCTCAGTTTCCTGAGATATAGCAACTTGCTTCCTCCATTTTCTTTCTTACATGCCGTTGGACTTTTTATCCCCTTTTGTTTCTAAGCCTCCCCTTCCTTTGTTCCTCCTCTATGTTTGGTCATCGGTTTGCTTCTCTTTTTGGGGTTTTCTTCACGTGCCACCTTGGCTGTCCAGGGGAATTAGGGTTTCCCACTGGCAGGTCTCTCTGCAATTGCCGAAGCCCACTGGGGTGCGACCAGTGGCGCAGTAAATTATCTTCTCTGCAGCAAAGCCATGCTTCTGGGGTCCCCTATTCTGTCCGAGCTGGGAACCGCCTCTTAAAGGTGTTCTATTTAGAGAGCTTTAACCGGACCTACTTCACAAGGAGTTTTGTTTTGTCTCTTGGCATTCAATTGCTAATATTCGGGCTTCTTGGTCCAATTTTCCCCTTATCTCCTTTTTGAAAATCTAATATTACTCATAGGAGTCAAGTTCCAATATTCTCAGGTTAGTGGCGAGCACTAGGAATCTTCTTGTTAGGTCCCATTTTTCTTTTAAACACTTAGTGCACATAGCATTAGGCCTCATTCCCTTTTTACAGTGTACAACTCACATTTTTTGACAATAAACGCATTCCAAATGTATACATGGATAACAAGTACACTCTGAGTTAGTGCAGCTTATTGTGTCACTTATTGGTTTGACTGTTGGAGTCGTATTTTTCAGGTTCTTGGGCGTGGATGTTACTTTCTATTTAGGGTCTTGTGATTCGACTTTTTCACTTGAGACCCGTGGGTCCACCTTTTCTTTGCCATCTGTAGATACTAGATACAGTTGTATTTGAATATCTTTAACCTTGGGGTGTCCCACTGGCATACTATATAACATTTCAAGGGGTGATACCCCTGCTTTTGCATGAGGTTTTATTCTTAATATTTAACAGAGCAAGAGGCAAACATTTTACCTAGTTCATTTTAGTTTTAGTACCAATTTTGCAACCTGTGCTTTGAGAGTCTGATTGATTCTTTTCACTCTTCCTGAGCTCTGGGATGCCAGGGGGTGTGGCATTCCCACTGAAACTCTAATGCTTCTGCCAATTGTCTTACAAGTTTGGAGGTAAAGGGAGTTCCTTGGTCTAAATTAATGAACTCTATTATCCCAAACCTGGGTATCATCTCCTTTAACAATACCTTTGTAACTTACTCTGCCTGTTGCCTTTGCATTTGGAAAGGTCTTTACTTAATGTGTTATCTGACTAACAATTACTAACAAGTACCGATATCTCCCAACCTTGGGCAAATCAGTGAAATTAACCTGTATTTTAGCAAAAGGCTGGTATGCCAGAGGGCTGCCCACCTCCCCCCTCCCCCCGCCCCCCCAGGGGTTTGTCTGTTCTTATTTTGATTTATTTTTTGACATACTATACATCCTAGCACTTCCTGTTTGGCTAATTCATATCTATTTAAAGAACTGTAAAAAGTGCTCTGCTAACGCTTGCGCCTCCCCAATGTGTTTGATTATGCAATCTTTTAAGTATTTTCCCAGCATATTCTTTTGTCACTAATTCTCTCCCATAGCCACAGCTACAATTGCCTGTAGGCATGTGGGCCAGCCTCTGTTTATTGGGTGTAAAAGTTTTGACACATATCTTACAGGTTTTCGTGCTCCTGCTTTGTGTTAAAAACTCTGTGCTGGGAGACTCAAAACCAGTGCAGCTATTAGTGCATCTTTTAGCTTTTTATATTTTCTTTTCTCATTTTTTTCAAGTCTCTTCTTTTCTTTTTTTTTTTCAAAAGCTAAATTCTTTATGACAGAACCTTACCTCTTAAGAAAAGCAACTTACTCCTATGAAGACTGGTTGTAAATTTGTCTCTTAAACAAGAATGGCAGTCCTTAGTTTTCCTTTGTTTGTTTTTTTATATTTGCCTCACTTCTCTTCTATTTCAGATTTTTGCTATTTTCATTTCAACAACAAATATAATTTTCAAATACAGATAATTTTTTTTCTATGGCAATGTCTTAGGAACATGTTTTGTGTTAGACCTTAAGGTTTTCATTTGCCCTTTAACTACTTTTTCTTTTAGACCTGCACTTGAAAATCTAACAATTTACTAGAAATTATTCTAACCATCATCTCGCAATACCCGAGAGCAACCACTTAAAATCATGTTCTATTTATTAACAGCAGGCATTTAGAGATTACTTTAAAATCAAGGTTCCAGCATGACATTTGTGGCTTTTTAGCCACTCTACGGCAATAAAACTGTGCTAGTTCTTGGTTTTTTTAGAGTTTTGTTGTGTTGAATAGACTGCTAAGAACCGAAGGCCAGCAAATACAATTAAAATATCAATACTGAAAGCTTTGTTAACACATAAGGGGTGTTGAAGATCTCTGCAGGAATGGTCAAACTGAAATTACTTAACTAATTAAGCAAAGGCTTGTGCCCTATTTTTATTTCCAAGAATTTTCAAAATAAAACAGCTATTTTAAGGATTAAAACAAACTTAGTTATTTAATCCACTGATGTAACTTAGAAGTTCAACATGTTCTACATACATTCACAAGGGAAAAATAAAAAGTTTTAATTATCTTTCCTTCATTTAACAAAAAGCTAAAAGAGTATTTGAAGACAAAATTTTCAAATATTTATCTGAGTAAAATGCTCTGAACAATTTTAATATTTTTATGGCTTTTGATAAACTGGAGCCCTCAAATTTTATGGGCAGATGCTAAATTTACCACCTGAAAGGCAGCATAAAAAATTTGTTCATCTCTAAGACTTTCTTTAACTGAGATAATTAAGCAAGAAATGTTTTTTTTCTTTTTTTTTTTTTTTTTGATACTCTAATTACTTCTAACTTATCTCAACTCGAGGCTTTTCTACAGCTCAAAAACGCAGGATAGATATTTTGACCCTCATATAAAATCGATAAAGGACAGAAATAAGTTGAGAAGAGTAATTAGCAAAGTTAGTTAAGGGGGTCACAACTGATGAGTGCCTGACTGCAGAATACCTTTTATTTTAAGAGTTTTTTTTTAAAATAAACAAAACAGAGCTGCTTAGAACTACTGGTGTCTGTCTCCCTGCTGTTCCTTTGTAAATTCTATTTTCCCTCCCTTCCTCCCTCAGCACTGTCTCCTTAGCCGCCTGGCCCTTCCCCCCCAGCAGCTCGCTTCTCACAGCGAGTCCGAGAAGCGGAGACAGCTCTCGGCAGCGGGGGGGCCGCGACTGCGGGGGAAGCAAAGGCACGGGCGCTTCTGCGAAAGGGGAGGGCTGCGGTGCCCCCGGGAACCGCGGCTTCCCCCGACACACACACGGAAAAGCCGCTTTCTCGGAGCGGGGAGCACTGCCTCCTGCTCCGTCCCGCTGCCTTCCCTCCCCGCCCCGGGAAAGTGTCCCCGGGAGGGAACTCCGAGCCCGACCCGGGGACGGGGCGCCCGGGTGATGGAAAGTCCTGTGTGGACAGGGATCTCGGGCTTCCTCCCGCAGGAAGTCCTGGGGCTGGGAATGCTACTGGGGGTTGCAATCCTTGTTGGAAAGTTGCAATTTCGGAGAAGGCAAAGGTGCCGATGCTCTTTACTGGGGACTGTGGAGATTCCCGGGGCTGGGACACCCCTGGAAGCGGTTGGCTTCCCGCAGGAGGCTGCTGTTTCAGGGTAGGGATTCTTTCCGAGCCTCCTGCCACTAAAACCGGGGCACCATTCATGGGGGTGGGAGATCACCCAATGGATCCTATTCTTCCCCCCCCACTCTGATGCACACTGAGTACAGCTTTGCATTCAATCTTCCCCTGTACTAAAACGCACTTGCGCTTTTCTCCTGGTAGCTGTCCTTGCAAGTACAAATTCTAACAACATTTTACAAATCCAAGTATTAAAAAATCTCAAACTTTGGCTACTCCAAATTTTCTTTAATTCTTTCTAATCGCTTAATACCTACTCCAAGGGACTTTTCTCGGGGGATTTTCAGGGTATACTCTCTCTACTGACCTTCCCTTTCTCGCTGTTATCTGAGTTTTACTCTTACCTTGTTTCATCTTTCTACTTCGGATGGTTCTGAAGTGATGTCTCCTGTCTGTAAGGGGTCTTGAAAAACTTTGTTTCAAAAGGTACCTTTCCGTGGTCCCTGAAGATTTTCTTTCAGGGGCTGTCAGCCTGTTTTCCCCCGCAGGGAGTCGGCCCGAGGGGATCAGGCTGGGAGCGAGCTCTCATTTTCACTTTTTCCTGTCTTGGTTTGACAAGACAGGTATCTGCCAGGGAAACTGGGGTTTCCCTTAGAATAGAGAATGCAAACCCCCCACCCCTGCCAAATTATAAATTTTCAATTAAGGGCTCTCAGGCAAAGATTTGGGAATAGGAATAACAGTTCTTTACTAGGAATATCAATAATACAAATGTGGTAGGAAACAAAACTACCCCACCAAACCAGCAAACAAACAACAACAATTTGGGAAAGCCCTGACAGAATCAGAGCTGCCACCTGGCACCCTGTTAGTCAGGGTGTTGGAAGCAGTCCAGAAGTGAGTCCTCCTGGGGTGGCAGACGTGGCTCTGTTGGAGCAGGGACGATCCTGTAGCCAAAAAAGGGTCCAGGAGTGATGAGGAAGGGTCTAGGAGTGATGAGGAGGGGTCCAGGGGTGAGGTGATGGTGAGATGGGGTCCGGTGATGATGAGATGGGGTCTGGCGAAGATGAGATGGGGTGCCGTCTTCCTCCCAGGAATCGGGGTGAAGCAAGTGAAGTCTGTCCCTGGCCGGCTCAGTTTTCCCGGCAGCAATTGTAGACTCCCCCCACTGGGCGGGGCATCCCACAATAGGACCATGCATGCAGATGGGGCTTCTGGGGCTCTGGGGGGAGCGGGTATAGTCCGGGGGTATAGTCTGTTAATGGTCCATTACCAAAAGGCACCCGCCCCTCCCCCCCCGTCCCCCTCCTTCCAAAGTTACAAGAAATAAAGAACAATTCCCCAACTGCTTTCAGCAGATGAAAATAGAATACACATTTTTGATTCCATAACCCAGGACATTATCCACCCCTTATTCTATTATCATCTGCATCATACCTAAATCAATGAACTACTATGCAGAATGAACCCCTACACTCAGTTCTTACTTAGGATTAGGTTTTTCTGCGGTACACAACTGGTTTTTCCATCTTTCTGCATTACCCACCAAGTATAACCTGGTCCTTGAGCAAAAACAATCCCACGGATGGGTTTGCCTTTGCCTGAGGTGGGGTTAATCCAGACAGTCTTTCCTAAAATACCTCTCATGTGCACCACAGGGACTTTATCTCCATCTACTGTGTGCAAAGGGGTAGACTGGGCAGGACCAGCTCGATTGATGGAGCCTCGGGTGTTGACCATCCAGGTGGCTTTTGCTAAGTTCACTTCCCAGTTCTTAAAGGTCCCTCTGCCAAGTGCCTTCAGGGTGGTCTTAAGTAGTCCATTGCACCGTTCCACTTTCCCGGCAGCTGGTGCATGATAAGGGATGTGATAGATCCATTCAATGCTGTGTTCTTTAGCCCAGGTGTTGATAAGGCTGTTCTTGAAATGGGTCCCGTTGTCTGACTCGATTCTCTCAGGGGTGCCATGTCTCCACAGGACTTGTCTTTCAAGGCCCAGGATGGTGTTCTGGGCAGTGGCATGAGGCACAGGATAGGTCTCCAGCCACCCAGTGGTGGCTTCCACCATGGTCAGCACGTAGCGCTTGCCTTGGCGGGTTTGGGGCAGGGTGATGTAATCAATCTGCCAGGCCTCCCCATACTTATATTTGGACCACCGTCCACTGTACCAGAGGGGCTTCACCTGCTTGGCCTGCTTGATGGCAGCACACATCTCACAGTCATGGATAACCTGTGAAATACTGTCCATGGTTAGATCCACCCCTCGGTCTCGTGCCCACTTATAGGTGGCATCTCTGCCCTGATGACCTGAGGCATCATGGGCCCACCGAGCTAGGAACAACTCTCCCTTGTGTCACCAATCCAAGTCTATCTTAGACACCTCTATCCTCGCGGCTTGATCTACCTCTTCGTTGTTCCGGTGCTCCTCATTAGCCTGACTCTTGGGGACATGGGCATCCACATGACGGACTTTCACAGGTAGTTTCCCTACTCTGGTGGCGATGTCCTTCCACTCATCAGCAGCCCAGATTGGTTTTCCCCTACGCTGCCAGCTGACCTTTTTCCACCTTTCCAGCCAGCCCCACAGAGCATTAGCTACCATCCACGAATCAGTGTAGAGGTAGAGTTTTGGCCACTTCTCTCTTTCAGCGATGTCCAGAGCCAATTGAACAGCTTTGAGCTCAGCAAGCTGGCTTGACCCACCTTCTCCTTCAGCGGCTTGTGCAACCTGTCTTGTGGGGCTCCATACGGCTGCTTTCCACTTCCGGTTCATCCCTACGATGCGACAGGAACCGTCAGTGAAAAGAGCGTAGCATGCTTCTTCTGCTGGCAGTTGGTTATATGGTGGAGCTTCTTCAGCCCGGGTTACCTGCTCTTGTTCTTCTTCCTCAGTGAGACTGAAGTTCTCAGCTTCTGGCCAGTTGGTGATCACTTCCAGAATCCCAGGGCAATTCGGGTTTCCAATACGGGCGCGCTGAGTGATGAGGGCAATCCATTTGCTCCATGTGGCATCAGTGGCGTGATGGGTGGAGCGAACCTTTCCCTTAAACATCCATCCCAGGACCGGTAGTCGAGGTGCCAGGAGGAGCTGCGCTTCAGTGCCAATCACCTCTGAGGCGGCTTGAACTCCTTCTTAGGCAGCCAAGATCTCCTTCTCCGTGGGAGTGTAATTGGCTTCAGACCCCCTGTAGCTTCGGCTCCAGAATCCCAGTGGTCGGCCTCGAGTCTCACCAGGCACCTTCTGCCAAAGGCTCCAGGACAGACCATGGCTCCCAGCTGCAGAGTAAAGCACATTCTTTACCTCTGGTCCAGTACTGACTGGGCCAAGGGCCACCGCATGAGCGATTTCCTGCTTGATCTGGGCAAAGGCGTGTTGATGTTCTGGACCCCAGTGGTAATCGTTCTTCTTGCGGGTAACCAGGTACAGAGGGCTCACAATCTGGCTATACTCAGGGATGTGCATCCTCCAGAAACCTATGGCACCTAGGAAAGCTTGTGTTTCCTTCTTGCTGGTCGGTGGAGACATCGCGGTGATCTTATTAATGACCTCTGTGGGAATCTGACGCCGTCCATCTTGCCACTTCACTCCCAGGAACTGGATCTCTCGGGCAGGTCCCTTGACTTTACTCTTCTTGATGGCAAAGCCAGCTTCCAGGAGAATCTGGATGATCTTTTCTCCTTTCTCGAAAACTTCCACTGCCGTGTTTCCCCACACAATGATGTCATCAATGTACTGTAGATGTTCCGGAGCCTCACCCTTCTCCAGTGCAGCCTGGATCAATCCATGGCAGATGGTGGGACTGTGCTTCCACCCCTGGGGCAGTCGGTTCCAGGTGTACTGCACGCCCCTCCAGGTGAAAGCAAACTGGGGCCTGCACTCTGCTGCCAAAGGAATGGAGAAGAAGGCATTGGCAATATTGATGGTCGCATGCCACTTTGCTGCCTTGGACTCCAGCTCGTACTGGAGCTCCAGCATGTCCGGCACGGCAGCGCTCAGTGGTGGAGTCACTTCATTCAATGCACAATAGTCCACAGTCAATCTCCATTCCCCTTCAGACTTACGCACAGGCCAAATGGGACTGTTGAAGGGTGAGTGGGTTTTGCTGACCACCCCTTGGCTCTCCAGTTTACGAATCATCTCATGGATGGGAGTCACAGAGTCTCTGTCAGTACGGTATTGCCGACGGTGCACTGTTGCTGTGGTGATTGGCACCTGTTGTTCTTTAACTCTCAGCAGTCCCACAGCGGACGGGTCATCGGAGAGACCAGGCAGGGTATTTAGTTGTCTGATGTCTTCCATCTCTACAGCAGCTACTCCAAACGCCCAACGATATCCTTTTGGGTCTTTGAAATGTTCATTCCTGAGATAGTCTATGCCAAGGATGCACGGGGCCTCTGGACCAGTCACAATGGGGTGTTTCTGCCACCCATTCCCAGTCAAACTCACTTCGGCCTCCAATACAGTCAGCTGCTGGGACCCTCCTGTCACTCCAGAAATAGAAATGGGTTTTGCTCCCACATACCCTGATGGCATCAGGGTACATTGGGAGCCAGTGTCAACCAAAGCCGTGTATTTCTGTGGGTCAGATGTGCCAGGCCATCGGATCCACACAGTCCAATAGATGCGATTGTCCCTCTCCTCTACCTGGCTAGAGGCAAGGCCCCTCTAGCACTGGTTATTCCCTCCCTGAGCATACATACTAGAGGTTCCAGCATCCTGACTACTGACAGCCTGGGCATAGGAGGTTGAGGCTACTTTCATTTTGGTGGCACCCCCTTGGTGAGTGTTCCTCTCCTTGAGCTCACGCACCCGGGCTGCCAGGACATAGGTGGGTTTCCCATCCCACACTCCCATGTCTTCCCCATGGTCACGCAGGTAAAACCACAGGTCAGCTCTCGGGGTGTACCCTCTCTCTTTAGCTGGGGGTCGTTGGGCTCTAACTCTGGGACCTGTGACTCGTACCGGTGCCACATTGGAACTGTTCTTCCTCATCTCCTCCCTCACCTCCCTCATTTCCTCTTTAAGTTCTTTCACCACGGCAGAGATATGAGCCTGCATTGGGCCATTGATCATACTCTCATAGTTCCTAAGCTTATTGGCAACAGCCCCCACTGTCACTTGGTTGTCCTCAGCATTAATGGTTGCAATGAATGTAGTATACTGAGATGGCCCCAGATTTGCCAGGTTCCATAACATCTGCGCTGTGCATCTAACCTTGTCAGGGTCATTATCATGCTGTCCACTCCTCCCAAAAAGTACCTCCAGTACTGCTACTTCTCTCAGCTGTTGGATTCCCTCCTCCAGAGTTTTCCAGCGCATTCTATGGTGGTGCTCCTGCATTCTTTCTCTGTGGACAAATCTTTCTCTCACACTCGTTAAAAGCCGCTGCCAGAGGGAAAGAGGTCCAGGCTCCCTTACAAATACCTGATTTATACCTGAGTCCTGGGCCAAGGGTCCCAAATTCCTGGCCTCCCCACCATCTAGTTGGACACCTGTGCCCATAAGATCCCAAACCCGAAGTAGCCAGGCAGTGTAAGCCTCACTCCCCGCCGTACAATATCTTTTTGCAGATTACGGAGACTTTTATACGACAGGGACTCAGTGATGATCTGAACATGTGATTCCCCTGTGCCTTCTGAGGACCCTCCCTTCTTATCTTTACTATCTGGGTTTGCTGTTTTCACTTTAGATTTCTTTGTTTCCACAGGGGCAACTGCTGCTGGCTGTGACTGCCCCTGTGTGTCAGCTGGAACCTGGACAGTTGTAATGTCTGTGGGTTCTATATCAGATTCTCTTTTGTCAGGGCAGGGCGAAGGTTTCTCACCAGCTGGGGAAATGTACTCTTTCAGCATCTGGTTCATCTCATGCATTTCTTTTATCAGAGCCTTCACCCAAACCGGGTGGTTTATGCCTGAGGCTGGCTGTGGGACAGGGGTGGGCTCTTGGGCAGCATCTTTATTCTCTGGGGTACTTATCAGGTTGCTTACCCAGGCCAGTCTCCCTTTATCTCTGAATACCAAATAGAATAGGCCTATAAGCAGCACCAACCACTGTATGATATCATTAGCATTCAGAGAGAAATTTAACCCTTGAAAAGCTGGTGGAGTAGACCCAAAAAACTGAGTGAAGGGTTGGGAGAAAATTTCCCCTGGTGCCATTTCCTCACAATAGGTACCGTTGTTAAAGTAACCCCAGAAACACAGAGTTAGTCTATGATAGCCCTGAATCCATGTGCCTGCTTTCCAAAGGAAGTTAAAAATCCACGAATTCCTCACCTTATTAACCCACAAAATAAACTGGATGCCAGCCACAGTAGCCTTGGTTATAGGGCCCATGTTTAGATAAGGGCCAGCAAATGGCAGAAATACAGCCACAACCACGTGCCAGCCAAACCAGGGAAAACTGGACCACATGATTTTGAGCAGTAGGCTTCTATCTAGTACACAAGAACTGTTATTCCTCTGTCTCAATGCCCTTGTGCCCCACACTTGGGTGCCAAAATCTGTCTTGGTTTGACAAGACAGGTATCTGCCAGGGAAACTGGGGTTTCCCTTAGAATAGAGAATGCAAACCCCCCACCCCTGCCAAATTATAAATTTTCAATTAAGGGCTCTCAGGCAAAGATTTGGGAATAGGAATAACAGTTCTTTACTAGGAATATCAATAATACAAATGTGAATAACAGTTCTTTACTAGGAATATCAATAATACAAATGTGATAGGAAACAAAACTACCCCACCAAACCAGCAAACAAACAACAACAATTTGGGAAAGCCCTGACAGAATCAGAGCTGCCACCTGACACCCTGTTAGTCAGGGTGTTGGAAGCAGTCCAGAAGTGAGTCCTCCTGGGGTGGCAGACGTGGCTCTGTTGGAGCAGGGACAATCCTGTAGCCAAAAAGGGTCCAGGAGTGATGAGGAAGGGTCTAGGAGTGATGAGGAGGGGTCCAGGGGTGAGGTGATGGTGAGATGGGGTCCGGTGATGATGAGATGGGGTCTGGCGAAGATGAGATGGGGTGCCGTCTTCCTCCCAGGAATCGGGGTGAAGCAAGTGAAGTCTGTCCCTGGCCGGCTCAGTTTTCCCGGCAGCAATTGTAGACTCCCCCCACTGGGCGGGACATCCCACAATAGGACCATGCATGCAGATGGGGCTCTGGGGCTCTGGGGGGGGCGGTATAGTCCGGGGGTGTAGTCTGTTAATGGCCCATTACCAAAAGGCACCCGCCCCTCCCCCTGTCCCCCTCCTTCCAAAGTTACAAGAAATAAAGGACAATTCCCCAACTGCTTTCAGCAGATGAAAATAGAATACACATTTTTGATTCCATAACCCAGGACATTTCCCTATCCAACTGAGAAGCTTACCAATCCCCGAACTCTGAAGGGACGTGTTCTTCCTTTCAGTTCCCCGGTGGCTACCCTGGTGTGTTTCCCGTGTCTGAAACAGACTCCTTCTTGCTCTTTCGCTCTTTTTACCACTCACTTCCCTTGTCACCGACCGTGTATCTCGCGATACAGCGGAACTGCGGTTCGAAGGTCCACACTCGCTTCGAGAAATCTTTCACGTCTCTTCCTCACACACACACACACTGCCACCCCCTACCCAACCACGTGTACTTGTCGACTCACCCTTTTCCACGTGGATTCTGAGTGCACTTAGAGTTTTACGAGTAGAAAAATAAACCGCTGTCCCAGAAGAAGCCCCCTGTTACCGGGCTTTCTGGCGAGTTCCTGAGAGCTCACAAAGTTAGCTTTCTCCTCAAATTTTCTTGGTTCGTGGCTTTTGTTGGCTTTCTCAGTTTGTTGTCCTGGTGATTGTTCCTTGATATCACTTCTTCCGTTGTGGGCCTACTCAATAGGGCAGGGGCGTCTCCGCTCCAGGAAAAAGGAGATCAAGGCTTTCCAGTCCCCGTACGGGCCACCAATTGTTATAAATTTTAAGAGCCAATTTCAATCAAAAACAATTTATTGCCAACAAGAAATGTAGAGAAAGAAATTGACAAGACAAACAAATCAAGGAAGCGGTGCGCACCGGGTGAGGACCTCAGACGTGAGCTCTGCAGCGTCACGTCCCTCCGAGGTCTCACCCCGTGTGCCTCGAGGTCCGTTCTGCTTTATCCCCTTCTTGGTTTGGACTCTGTGTACATGTCCTGACTTGTCCCACTGACCCAGGTGTTGGGGATCTGTCACACTGGGTCGATCCCGTTTTCATGGGGAACCCCCACTTGCTAACACCCAGCACACCAGGGGTCCCAGGTTCCACAAAAAGCCTCCCCGTCTACTTGGATGTACTGGGATGTCCCCATTTGCAGGGGATGGGCTCTGGTCACACCAGGGGGTGACCCATGGCACTGAGCCCACCCAGAGCCCTCGGGGTCCCACAGGGTGGGGGAAGCAGGGGTGAGGGGTCTGCAGGGGGGGGTTGGGAGGCTGTGGGGGCTGGGGGTGTCCGGCTGTGCCCCCCCCTCTCCCAACACTTTCACTTTCTCTCTCCTGCAGCAGAAGGAAGAGGCCGTTTGTGCTGAGCCTCACACGGGGTGGGTTCTGTCCTGGGGGGGCACATCCAGGGGGGTCCTGTCCTGGGGAGATCCTGTCCTGGGGAGGGAGGGACACATGCTGGCCAGGGGGGTCCTGTCCTGGGGGATGGCAGCTCCGGGAGGGCTCCAGACTTCTCCTTTCTCGCCGGTGCCCTGCAGGATCTGAGCTCCTGGGAATGGAGCCCTGGGCAGGAAGGAGCTCCCCAACTCCTCCTCCTCCTCCTCGCAGCCAGGGGCCATCCAAGTGTGGGGCCCGGCCCCACTGCCCAGGGATGGGCACTGGCCAGCCCTGCTCTGGCCAGCCCCAGGTGGCAGCCAGCACCTGAGGGTCCCCCCCGCCCCCTCGGCTTTGGTTCTGGCAGCTTTGGAGCTGCTGCAAAGGGGAGAATTCTGTGAGGGGATGAAAAAGGCCTGGCTGTGGTTTGCTCAGCCCTGCCAGAAGCACAGAAGCCAATGGCAGCCCCAGCAGTGGCTCTGCCAGGGCCTTTGATGGTTTTTCAGAGCAGGGCTGGCTGGAAACCTCCCCTGCAGGGGCAGCGCTGAGGGAACCAGGCCGGAAATGCAGCAATTGGTGCTTTGATCTCTCTGCCCAAGGGGCTGAGAGAGCCCCAGAACCACTGCAAAGACAACAACAACCTGACCAGGACACTCCACCTTCCTGTATCAAACCTGCAGCCCTTTGGAACAACCCAGAGAGAACCTTTGGCTTCTGCATGTGGACACCAGAAGAGAGGGAAAAGTGTGGAAATATCCAGCAGGGGCTCCAGCCCTGGATCCGGGGGACAGCGGTGTCCCAGCAGGAGCAGGGAGTGCCCAGGCAGGGGAATTCAGGGCGGGGTGGAGCGCATTTCCCAGGGCAGCAGCCCCTGAGGGACACACGGGCAGTTCCACGGATCCCTGTGCGCTGCTCCAAGGATGAACAGAATTCCTCCCCTGTTGGGAGCAGGAGCCTCAGGAAGTAAATCAAATTTCAGGGTGGGAATGAGAAAAATGGGAAGAGTTCCTGACCATGGCCCAGGCAAAGCCTTCCCCATGGGCTGGGGTGCTGCCCACAGGCAGGGAACAACCCCACGGACCTGCTGGGCACTCAGGGCGATTCCACGCTCTGTGTTACCCACAAGCTGTGGGATGCACCAAGGGGCTCCTAAATGGAACCAAAACCCCATTTCTCTGTGATTTGTTTGTGTTTTCCTTGCCAGAGTCTTCTTGGCAGAGCAAGGATTAAAAGGATTCTATCGACCAGACCATTTTGTACTCTGCCAGTTTGATTTTTGCTGAGTTTCTTTTTTATTGGGGAAAAAAAAAAAGTGGGGTGGGAAAAGATGTTTGCCTTTATTCTGTGGATGTAAAATTGTTCCTCAACCATCAGGGAACCTGAGCCAAATTTAGCCAGGCATTGTCCATCATCAGGGCAAGGTCGTATCAGGTGCCCCCTTTAGTTTGGGCAGCCCAGAGGTCACAGGGCCCCACTGGGCACAGCAGGAAGGCTCAGGGCCCTCCCAGGACGGAGGTCCCCAGGATGTGCCACCTTGTGGGACAGGAATCCCCAAGGACGTGGCACCCCCAGAAGGAGGATCCCACCTGGGAGAAGACCCTGGGACAAGGCCCAGGTGTCACCACAGCAGAGGAGCCCTTTTCCCTCAGGGCAGGACCCTCTGGATGTGCCCCCCCAGGACAGAACCCACGTCCTCAGCTCAGCATAAACAGCCTCTTCCTCCTGCTGCATGAAAGAGAAAGTGAAAATCTTTCATCCCTCACAGCCCCCCAAGCACTGCCTGAACCCCCCAGCTCCCTTTTCCCCTTCCTGGGATCCCCCCAGCGTTACCTGCTCAGGTGTTCCCTGGGGTCGCTGAGCCAGGAAATGGGAGGGAGGGGGAGGGGAAAAAGCCCCAGCATGTGTGGGGCACAGACCCAGAGCCTCAACCCTGGGGTGCCCCCCCGGCCATGAGCACCCTGTGGGGGCTGTGCTGGGCTCTGGGTCACCCCAACATCTGAGGCACCCAGGGAAGGAGCTGTGACCCCCGTGCCCACCCAGCCCAAGTTCCCTTGGGAACCCAACCATGGGACCCCCATTCCCTTGGTCTCTCCTCCCTGGGACGCCTCTCCCAGGACTCCCATTGCCCAGGAACACCATTGCCTCGATCCCATCCCATGTGCTGCTCCTTCCCCCAGAACCCCTCTTCCCAAGAGTCTCCTTTTCCCCCCTGGACCCTCCAACCCTGGGACGCCCATCCCCTGACCCAAAATCCCTGGGGACCCTGTTCCCCCAGGACCCCCGTCCCTGGATCCCCCCAGTCATGGAGACCCCAAGTCCCCTTCACCCCCATTCTCCTGGACACCCATCCTTGGTTCCCCAGACCCCCTGAGCCCCCCAACTCCTGGGAACACCATCCCCCACCGAGCCCCCAGGCTGCCCCATCATGTCCCCAGCCTGTCCCCTGCTCTGTCTCCACCTTTCCCCCACCCTGCCCCCACCAAGGGCCACCTACGCCTGGGGGCGGGGTGTGACCTTTCTTTCTTCCTCTTCGTCCCAAGAGCCGCCACCCAGGGCACCGGTGGCCACAGCAGCGAGTGACAGCCAGCCTGGGTGGCTGGGGACACGGGGATGGCCGGGAAGGTGGCACTGCTGCTGCTGTGGGGTGAGTGCCCCGGGCATGGGGATGGGTAGAGAGTGGTGGGGAGGGGGCCCAGGGGGGCTGTGGGATCCCCTGAGGTCCCCAAGGGCAGCAGAGCCACTGCATGAGGTGACCAGGGCTGTGGGGTGGCTGTGGGGACAGGAGAGGGGGGACAGGAACAGGGAACTGGGAAATGGGGACAGGAACAGGGGGGTAGAGGTGTGGGGACAAGGATGTGGCAAAAGGAACCTTGGGGCTGGGGCAGCTGTGGGGACAGGGACAGGGGGACAGGGATGCAGGGACAGGGACAAGGGTCACCATGTGGGTGGGTTATGGGGACAGGTGCCATGGGAATTCGATCACGGGCACAGGGCCATGGGGATGTGGCTGTGGGGACAGGAGCTGTGAGGCTGGTGGAGGTGACCTGAGCATGAGGTGTCCATGTCCTGCCTCATCCCAGGGTGACCGAGGTGTCCCTGTCCCCAAGACCCCCGTGTTACACCAGTGTTCCCATGGGGACAGTTTGGGGACAGACACCACACCTCATCCCAAGGTGCTGCTGTCCCCGTGGTGCCACCCCCAGCCAGACCTGTCCATTCTCCCTTCCAGCCCAGACCCTCGGCCTCGCTGGTGAGTCCTCCCTCGGGGGATGCCATGTCCCCGCCCCGCTGTCCCCAGCCCCGCGGTGACCCTGGCAGGCTGGTGTCCCCTGTCACCCGCAGGCGCCCAGACCACCCAGCTCCTGGTGCAGCCCCCCTGGATGCCGGCGGTGCTGTGGGACCGGGTGACACTGACCTGCCAGGGCTCGGGGACCGCCGGTGCCACCACCTGGTACAAGGATGGGCAGCGCTGGGGACAGGAAGTCCGGGATAAGTTCGTTATTACCAAGAGTGGCACCTACACGTGTGACAGACCCAGCAGTGGGCGCAGCTCCCCCGTGAGAGTTTTAGATGGTGAGGGCGGTTTGGGTGTCCCCTGTGGGACCTTGAGGGCTCTGGGTGGGCTCCGCTCCATGGGTCACCCCTTGGTGTGCATCCCAGTGCAGGGGGGACCCTGTTGGTGGAACTGGGGACCTTTGGTGCACTGGGTGTGACCCAATGGGAGGTCTCCGTGAAAACGGGACCCACCCAGTGTGACGGAACCCCCCTGTCCCCCAGACCCGCTGGTGCTGCAGGTGCCGGCACGGCCGCTGCTGGAGGGGGACACAGTGACACTGCGCTGCCGGCGCTGGCGGGACATGTCGGTCACCGGGGTGCGATTCTGCCGTGGGGAAGAGGAGATGAGGAGGCCCCTCCGGGGGCCTGAGCTGTCCCTGTCCCCTCTGCAGCTGCACCACAGCGGCAGCTACCACTGCGGGGGCTGGGTGACCCTCTGGCGATCACGGGAGTGGCAGGAGTCGCTGCCGGTGACAGTGACAGTGAACGGTGAGCACCCCACACATCTGCACCCCCACAGCCCCTCCCCAGGGACTCGGGGTCACAAATCCCCCTCCCCTCTCCTCCCCAGAGCTCTTCACGGTGCCGGTGCTGGAGGGTCCCCCCGAGCTCACCGAGGGGTCCCCCCTCAATCTCAGCTGCCTCAGCACCCCCAGCACCCTGCGGCCCCCAGCCCCCCTCCTGCACCTCTTCTACCGGGACGGGCATTGGGTGGGGGGCCCGCAGGGGTCCCCGCAGTTCCTGGTGCCCGCCGTGGGGGTCTCCCACTCGGGGAATTACAGCTGCCAGGTGCTCTCCGAGGGCGGGGCCGTGCGGAAGAGCAGCGCCCGGCTCGGCGTCACGGTGCGCGGTGAGTGCGGGGATGGGCACGGGGAGCCCCCGCAGCCCCCTCGGGTCCTCTGGCTGGGGACACTCAGCCCTGCCCCGGACCCCTACCGCTCTCGCGGATCCCCCATCTTTTGCCGGGTTCCTCGCCGGGTTTCCCAGCCCTACCTGGGTACCCCCATCTTTCCCATAAACGTTTTCCACGTCCCCCCATCACATCTCGGCTCCCCCTCCGTGTCCCCCACTCAGCCCTGGGTTCCTTCACCAGTCCCTGCGTCCCTCCACCCTTCTCTGATCTCCGCCCGCGGTCCCCAGGTCCCACCATCCCCTCTCTGGTGTCACCCCCATCCCTCTCCAGGTGTCCCCTCCCTGAACTCCCCCCATCCTTCCTTGGGGTTCCTTTCCGGGCCCCCCTTAGCTCGGAACCCCCTCTTCCTCACAGGGGTCCCCCTGCCCCTCTCTGACCCTCCCTGTGTCCCTCACTGTCCCCTGGTGTCCCCTCTCCCGTAGGGGTCCCGCCCTCGGGGGTGTCCCTGCTGGCCCAGCTCCCCGGGGCACAGGTGGCATTGGGGGACCCCCTGGTGCTGAGCTGCGCGGTGGCCGCGGGGACAGGTCCCCTGTCCTTCACCTGGCACCGGGGGGGCTCGGGGACACCGCTGGGCACCGGCCCCCGCCTGGAGCTGCGGCACCTTGGGGACAATGACAGCGGCCACTATCACTGCCGGGTCAGTGATGGGGACAGCGTGGCCGAGAGTGTCCCCCTGAATGTCACTGTCCTGGGTGAGCAGGACACTCAGACTTGGGGGGGGACCCCACCCACGGCACCCCCATCCCACCTCGCCAGGTGCCAGCCCCGTCTGTGTCCCAGCAGTGCCCGTGGCCAATGCCACCATCAGCCCTGGTCCCCTGTCACGCCAGGTGCGTGCAGGTGACCCCGTCACCCTGCGCTGCTCGGTGCAGGTGGGCTCAGCCCCTGTCACCTTCACCTGGCTGAAAAACGGGCAGGAGGTGGCCCGGGGTCCCCTTCTGGAGCTCGGGGACGTCACTGTGGGACATTCGGGCACCTACCAGTGCGTGGCCACCAACCAGCTGGGACAGGACGGGCACCGCGTGTTCCGGGCACTCAGCCCCAAGCTGGCCCTGGAGGTGACCCCTGGCTCACCCTGGGTCACAGGTGAGGTCACACGGGGTCACACAGTGGGTGCAGGACCCTCAGGGTTCAGGGTGACCCTGATGTGTCCCCCTCTGTCCCCAGCAGTGGCCGCAGGGGTCAGCGGGTCCTTCCTGTTCCTGGTCCTGCTCGTGGCTCTCACCGTGGGCTGGCACCGGTGGCACCGCCGGGGTGGGTGACAATGGGGGGGAATGGGGGTCCCAGGGATTGGGGTGAAGCTCCCCCAGAGAACGGGGGCCATATGGTGTCACCAACAGCTCCTGACTCCACTGCAGCTGAGCCCCCAAACATCTTGGCTGGGGTTGCTGGGGGATTTGGAGAGGTCCTGGAGGGTCATGCAGGGATGTTGGGGGTTCTGTCAGGTGGTTTGGGAGGGAGTTTGAGGGCTCTGGAAGCTCAGTGGGTTCAAGGAGTGGTTCAATGCTTTTTGGGGGCTTTAGGGATGATTGAGCGTCCTGCAGGCAATCAGGGGTCCCGAGGGTGTTCAGGGGCCTTGAGGACCCCACAGTCACCCCTCCCCTTTTCCCTTTGCAGCCCTCAGGAAGCAGCAGGAAAGGTGAGTGGGGGGCTCCAGGTCTGACCCCTCAATTGTCCCTCACTGCAAATCCCCCCCCCCCACAGTCACCCCATATCCCTGCAGGGCCCCCCCGGATCCCCCGGCCCCCCCAGAGGAGGAGGAGGTGCTGTACACCCACGTCATGAGCACCGAGTGGGCAGGGGGTGAGTATGGGGGGGGACACAGTGACACGTCACCCACGGGTGTCACCCCCCACCCAGGTCCCCACAACCGGTGTCTCTTGCAGGGCCCCCCCGTGTCACATCCCCCCAGGTGGTCTACGCCGAGCTGCTGGGACCCCACAGGCTACAGCGGGACCCCAGTGACATCTACCAGGACGTGCTTTGACACTGGGGACATTGGGGACACTGGGGACACTGGGGACACTGGGTGTTAAGAAGAAGGAGTCAAGAATGACTGTTAGCTATGTTTGTTGTTTCACAGTTAATGTTGGTTGTGTTAATAATTGTTATAGCTGTTAAATAATGTTAATCACTTACCTTGTACCCCTACTGTACCCCTATCCCAAGTTGCTGTATCCTGTTCCTTGTTCCTGTTCCTACCCCTACTGTACCCCTATCCCAAGTTGCTATATCCTGTTCCTTGTTCCTGTCCCTGTTGGGCCCCGCCTCCACTGCTCCCCTATACTTCCATATGGCAACCAATGGCTCCACCCGGTATGCAAACCGTGTGAACTCCCATGGATCTAAGGGACCACAGGAAGTGAAGACTACCGCATGCAGACCCCCGAAGCCTGCAAGCTGAAGGATGAATGCTTTGCCGGACCATGTTAGAAGACTGAGCAGGACAGCAGGCTACCTGTAGAGCCATTTGGTCAACTCGCCATAACCACAACAAAACTCATTCAGAGTCACCCTCTGGACTTTCAACAAGCCAAAAAGGATAAGTTTCCTATAGGACTCCTGTGAGGCCGGAGACCCCAGCTCTGTCTTTGGGCAAAGCTGCTTGCACCTCCTCCTCCTCGTTGTCCACAGGGAGCAGTGGCGGTGAGCGCGACCCCTCGGGCCCCCACCCAGGCTGATTAATAAAGGCTTGAAAAAGGGAGCAGAAGGTCTCCTAGCCCTTTCATTTACGTCAATTTGGGGAATCGTCCGGGAGCTGGCCACGCCCGAAGAGGACCAGGGACAGGACTGCTGACTGCCCTATTGGGCCTCCAGGACCAGCTGGCCACCCCCAGATCCAGAGATCAGCCTGGGCAAGGACAACGAAGAGGAGTGCCAGGACTGGTAAGACGCCGGCGGCAGGAGTGGGAGGCGAGCGAGTAGATGTGTGAGTGAGATGGGTGCCGGCAGCTTGGACCCCCGAAGTGAGTGTGGACCCCTCAGTACCGCGGTTCCAGACTCCCGTGAGGGGGCTGGCTGGGAACAGGGGGAAGCAAAAGGGGCCTAGCAAGGCTCAGAAGAACAAAAGAGGAGCCTCCCGGGGACAGAAGGGCCCCCCTCCGAGCGTGCGGAGGTTTCCTTAGAGTATGAGTGGCATGCATAGGGGTAGGTCTCCCTATTGAAACGACCAAGCGGTCTAGGCCGTTCTGGGCACGTGGAGAGCCTAGAAAAAAGTGAGAGTCACGCGCAAACAATCTAGGTAACTCCCGGGGTGGTGTGTGGGGGTACCTAGGTTAGGTGTGAGTGAACACACCCCTCCCGCTTGGGTATAGGACCTGACCGGGGAATTTGGATTGGGGGTCCCCAGGCCCTACCAGCACCAGGCGGTCAATGAAGAACCTTCGCTTCCCAGGGTCTGTGACACAGGACGTGCTGAGAGGCCATAGCTCTCGCGGCTCAGTCTCGGCTCAGGGAGTTCCTGGGAAGGGAGGTCGTCAACATGCTGCCAGAGAGCACAGGAGCAGGTAGTCTGCGCAGGTGGGCGAGGCAGCTATGGCAACACACACATACATCCCTTTGCCGAAGCCATCCCTTGGTGGGCGGGGTAGCTAGGAGGCAAGGGGGAATTCTCCCACCACTTACTTACATTCAGCCCTCACGCAGAAGCTATCTTCACTGGGGAAGGAGGATAGTCAGGGAGCGGAGGGGCAGGGGATTCCAGGGTGAGCCCTGCTGACCAAAAAAACTTTGTAAATGGCACTGAGACAGGGACGGGGGAAGATCCCAGGTGGTCTTGTGCTAGGGTCCCCTCCACGTCGACCCCGTAGTGCTCACAGTCTCTACTGACAGGGGAGTCAGGGAGGCGAGGCAGGGGGGAACAGAGATCGGACTTTGTCCGATTGTGAATTCTCACATTCAGCCCTCGCACAGAAGCTATCTTCACTGGGGAAGGGGGATAGTCAGGGAGTGGAGGGGCAGGGGGGTTCCAGGGTGAGCCCTACTGAAGAAAAAGTTTTTTATTTATTCTCGTGAAAGTTCAGAAGTTCAGTTGCCCGTCATTAAAAATTTCCGTTTGAGTAGGGGCACATTTATAAAAGTTTAAGTTTAAGTAAGGGCCAGTTATAAGTTGGTTAAAGGTTGTGTTGCCTGTCAGTTGTATTTCGTTCGGGTAGAGGCACCATCAGTTCTTAAGTTTAGGCCCAGAGTCAAGAGGAGTAATGGGGCAGTGCTTAAGTAAGAGAGCAAACCCCAAGGGGAATGAAGAGACCAGCAGAACCATTCCCCCTGATAGCCCGTTAGAACAAATGCTAAATCATTGGGACGCATAAGAGGCCACCAAGGGCCTAGACCGGATAAAAATGATCCATTATTGTATGGAGATTTGGCCCAAATTAGAGATGCAAGGACAGTGGCCGTAGTATGGCACTAAAGATTCCTGGATGTGTTCCCAATTATACCAACATCTATAAACCAAAAGAGGTTCGAGCCCAGAAGAAATAACATATGCAGCTGTGTGGCAAAAAGATAAAACAGAAACAATAGTAGTAAAAGCATGCAAGTTAAAAGAACAAAAAGTAGAAGTTAAAAGAAGTAAAGAGCAAGAGAAAGAGACTAGTGAAACCAGTAGTAAATAGGACCCCTTGGAGTACCTACCCCCTCCTCCCACATACCCAATAGTGCCCCAAACTCCCCCTTGCAATTCCCTGGCTATCCCAGCCTCCATACCACCCTCACTTAACCCTCCTGTTTCCAGTCCAAACCCTTTCCACCCAAACCCGTCCTCCTCTACATTTTCAGCCCTTTCCACCGTCACTGTACCTCCTCCCTCAACCCCATTGCCGGGCCCTTTTAATCTGCCCATTACAGTTCCTTTACCTCCAGAAACCCCTACAGTGAACCCAATCTCCTCTCCCTTGCCTGTAGCTGTGCCTTTACCTAATTGGGAGTCAAGTATGCCCAAAATCAATCCTAACCCTCTCCTTAACAATGAGCAACCCCCCATAACCCCTACTCCTAGTCAAGAACAAAATCATGATATTGTCACACACAATCTAAGACAACCAAACTTTTCCCCTTAAGAGAAGTCCCTATGGGAGGAGTGGTTGGAGGGGTAGGGTTTGTCAATGCCCCATTGACAGCTTCAGAAGTTAGAGGATTCAAAAAAGAACTGGGAAACCTAGTTGAAAACCCAGTAGGAATAGCCAACCAGGTAGATCAATTCCTGGGTCCTAATATTTACACCTGGAATGAGTTAAACTCTATTTTAAATATCTTATTTAACCCTGAAGAGATAGCCATGATTCGTGTCGCAGGAATGAGAATCTGGGATCGAGAGAACAGGTTTGGACCCCGGGGAGAGGACAAGCTCCCACAAGTGGATCCAGGGTGGGATCCAAATAGAGAGGAAGGAAGACAGAATATGAGAGACTACAGAACCCTAATGGTAAAAGGCATTAAAGAATCTGTTCCCCAAGGTAACAACACCAAGCTAGCCTTTGATGGGACTCAAGAAAAAGATGAGACCCCAGCCACCTGGTTAAACAGGTTGAGAAGGAATTTTCAATTACATTTGAACATAGATCCCGACAACCCCGAAGGCCAAGTACTGTTAAAAGTGCAGTTCGTTACCAAGTCCTGGCCTGATATCAGGAGGAAACTCAAAAAATTAGATGATTGGCAAGAAAAAGGGATCAATGAATTGTTGAAGGATGCTCTAAAAGTTTACTTAAGAAGAGAAGAAGAAAGAACAAGAACAAAAGCAAGACTCATGGTAGCGGTGGCCAAAGAAACAGTCCGGGCAAGCAAGGATCAGCCAAGCGAAGGAGAGCCAAAGTCCCAGCCTGAAGGAAACAAAAAGAAACCCGTTATGCCCCCAGTAACCAACCCAGGGATCTCTGAAAAGAACGAGAAGTGTTATTATTGTGGACAGATAGGGCATTTTAAAAGAGACTATAATAACGTATCTTTAGATAAAGCAATAGCAAGAGAGCAAGATGCCTTAGAAAAAAATCTTGAGAGAAGAAGATGGAGATGATTAGGGGTGTCAGGGGCTGTATGTCTTAGGGGACCCAATGAAACACCGAGAAGAGCCCCTGGTAAATTTTGAAGTGGGTCCCAGAAGTGAAGAGGTTGAAGTTTTAGTGGATACAGGAGCAGACCATTCAAGTATAAACAAGCTCCCGACTGGAATGTTTTTAAGTAATAAAGTTTGTGAAGTATTAGGAGCAGAAGGAAAACCTTTTATGGCACCAGTAACAGAAAGTGTTGAAGTGAAAGGAAATTCTTGACAGTGCCATGCAGACTTTGTGTATTTGCCCGACCTAGAAACTAATTTATTGGGAAGAGACTTACAAGTGCAAATGGGGGTAGGAATAATCCCAGTAAATGGAAAAATGGTAGTCCAGATGATGAAGCTAACCACAAAAGATATGGGAGAAATTAACTCTGAAGTTTGGGCAGAAGAAGGAAAGTTTGGTGTGATGGTTTCATCACGTTCTATATTTCATTTGACTGGAAGAATATAAAGCAAAACAGGCCCATCTTTAAATTACAAAGATAGTTTATTAATACACACAAAAACAACAAAAGAAGGGAAAAAACAACAACAACAACAAATGAAACTTCTAAAACATCTTTCTTTCTCTTTCTAAGTTTTTTACCTTTCTTCACTCAACATAAAAAGACATGACCTGCAACTTCAGCCAGTTTTACCATTTTAAAAATAACCTTTTATCAGTTCTTTTAGGAAAGGAGTCTCTCTGGGTTCTATCTAGACATCCCATGCTCTACATCTGCGAGGATTTTAAAGGAACTCCTGCAAACTGCGAAATCCTACCCATTAGCAGCTCTCTTAACACTGCACATGGGCTATATTTGCTTATTGGGGTACTGTTTAAGGATGCCTCCTCTAGTATGACACAAAGATTCTCTTCTTCTATTTCCAAAATCATCTCAAGACCCAAAAACAAATCTCCTCTTTCTTTAGGAGCAAAAAGCTTCATATCACTTTTAACTAGAACCTTACATCCCCCCAAAAGCATTTATATGTTACAGGAAAAAAACTAGTTCAGTCTCTATAGTTTACCAGAAATGTCCAGCCAAAATTAGGCCACTCCTTTGTCCTTTGCCTTAAAGTCCTTTTCACTCTCCCTTCACCGACTGTAGCTTCATGCCGTGTCCTTCCATGGTTCATTCGCTACAACTGTTCTTCTTCCGGAGCAAGATGATGTTTAGGAAAGTCCATCTGCTAGCAACAAAGGGTTAAACTTTTCGGGCTGCCGGGCTGCCCACGTGGCTCTGCCGCAGGAAACTGAGTCGTTTAGGAGCCATGCGCTGGTTTCTTCGGCTTGAAAAGAAGAGCAAGGGCGAAGGGGCACTCCGTCCGAGCTCCCTCTCCTCTCCATGCCGCCCGCCTCTCTGCGAGACAGCGGCTCCTAAAGCTCCGGCCCGGCCCGCCCCGGCTCCAGCGGCATCGGGGCCCAGCCCAGCCCGCCGCAGCCGCCCGGGGTGGGGGGGGCACCGAGGCCGGCCCGGCCCCGGCGGCTCCCCGTCCTCAGTCTACCACCCCAAGGACAAAGAGAGTCGCTCCTCCCCCACCCAGCCTTTTTAAGCATTTCGCCAAAAGTCGCAGCTTGTCTTCTACTGGATAAATTGCTTGTCAATCAAAAAAACTGACCCCGATTGGAACAAAATCAGGCTTTTCCTAGCCTATGACATTTGGGTATTTAGACATTCCCCCGATAAAAATCAAGATTCAAGAAGGAACCCCCCCCCCATTAAAATCAAGCAGTACCCCATATCCATAGAAGGAAAAAGAAGATTGGCTCCCATTATAGATCACTTATTAGCAGAAGGTATCCTGGAACAATGCATGTCCCCCCATAACACCCCAATTCTGGCTGTCAAAAAAGTAGAAGGAAAATACTGATTAGTTCAAGACCTAAGAGAAATAAATAAAAGGACTATCACCAGACACCCAGTGGTGTCAAACCCTTATATCCTCCTAAGCCAAGTACCCAATAGACATGCTTGGTTCATGGTTATTGATTTAAAAGATGCTTTCTGGGCATGTCCCTTGGCAGAAGTGTGCCGTGACTGGTTTGCCTTTGAGTGGGAGTACCCTGATAAGAACAGAAAACAACAGCTAAGGTAGTCCCGCTGGCCTCAAGGCAGAGTCCCCAAACCTTTTTGGGCAAGCGTTGGAGGAATTATTAAGCCAGTTTGATCCTGAAAGTGGAGTTAAAATTTTGCAGTATGTAGATGATCTCTTAATATCTGGAGAAGATCAAGAAAAAGTAAGGCAAACCAGTATGCAGCTATTGAATTTTCTGGGGACCAAAGGACTAAGAGTGTCCAGAGATAAATTTCAATTTGTGGAGCCCAAAGTGATCTATCTAGGACATGTAATAGAACAAGGCTGTAAGAAACTGAGCCCAGAGAGAAAATCAGGTATCCTAGCTATACAAGCACCAAAACCAAAGAGAGACATAGGAAAACTTTTGGGCCTTTTTGGATATTGCAAACTATGGATAGAAAAATATACCCAAAGTGTTAAATTTCTCTATGAAAAACTGGTCAATTCTGAACCCATAAAATGGACAATTGAAGATGAAGAGCGATTGAATCATCTAAAAGATAAGCTCTCTTCAGCACCAGTTTTAAGCTTGCCCAATTTAAAGAAAGAATTTGATTTATTTGTCAGTTCTGAAGAGGGGACTGCATATGGTGTTTTAACCCAAGAGTGGGGAGGATGTCGCAAACCCATAGCCTATTTATCAAAACTATTGGACCCAGTAGCCCATGGATGGCCTACCTGCTTACAATCCATAGCTGCAGCTGCAATTTTAATAGAAGAAGCTCAAAAACTAACCCTACAGGGTAAAATCAGAGTCCACACGTGTCTTGGTTTGACAAGACAGGTGTCTGCCAGGGAAACTGGTCTTTCCCTTAGAATAGAGAATGCAAACCCCCCACCCCTGCCAAATTATAAATCTTCAATTAAGGGCTCTCAGGCAAAGATTTGGGAATAGGAATAACAGTTCTTTACTAGGAATATCAATAATACAAATGTGGTAGGAAACAAAACTACCCCACCAAACCAGCAAACAAACAACAACAATTTGGGAAAGCCCTGACAGAATCAGAGCTGCCACCTGGCACCCTGTTAGTCAGGGTGTTGGAAGCAGTCCAGAAGTAAGTCCTCCTGGGGTGACAGACGTGGCTCTGTTGGAGCAGGGACGATCCTGTAGCCAAAAAGGGTCTAGGAGTGATGAGGAGGAGTCCAGGGGTGATGAGGAGGGGTCCAGGGGTGAGGTGATGGTGAGATGGGGTCCGGCGATGATGAGATGGGGTCTGGCGAAGATGAGATGGGGTGCCGTCTTCCTCCCAGGAATCGGGGTGAAGCAAGTAAAGTCTGTCCCCGGCCGGCTCAGTTTTTCCCGGCAGCAATTGTAGACTCCCCCCACCGGGCGGGACATCCCACAATAGGACCATGCATGCAGATGGGGCTCTGGGGCTCTGGGGGGAGCGGTATAGTCCGGGGGTATAGTCTGTTAAAGGCCCATTACCAAAAGGCACCCGCCCCTCCCCCCGTCCCCCTCTTTCCAAAGTTACAAGAAATAAGAACAATTCCCCAACTGCTTTCAGCAGATGAAAATAGAATACACATTTTTGATTCCATAACCCAGGACAACACGCCACACAACTTAAAAACAGTCTTGAGTCAGAAAGCCCAGCAGTGGTTAACGGATGCCAGGATATTAAAATATGAAGTCATTCTAATGGATACCAGCAATTTAGAACTGGTGACCTCCAAGAGCTTGAACCCAGCACAATTCTTGTCAGGAGAACCTCCACAAGAGTTAGAACATGACTGCTTGGAATTAGTAAATCTCCAAACTAAAGTAAGAGAAGATTTAGAAGATATACCCCTACCCTACAGAAAAGTATTATTTATTGGTGGTTCCTCCAGAGTAGTGGAGGGAAAACGATATTCTGGGTATGCAGTAATCATAAAAACAGAAGAAGGAGAACTGGAGATTCTAGAAAAAGGGAAACTACCTCCCAGTTGGTCAGCCCAGAGTTGCGAAGTTCATGCTCTAAAGAGAGGTTTGGACTTGTTAGAAAAAGAAAAAGCAACAATTTACACCGATTCGAGGTATGCCTTTGGAATAGTTCATACTTTTGGCAAAATCTGGGAAGAGAGAGGCTACCTGAATTCAAAAGGGAAAAACCTGGCACATGAAAGACTAATAAAATCAGTGCTAGAATCCCTAACCAAACCCACAGAAATTGCAGCAGTCCACATAAAAGGACATCAAAAAGGAAACACTTCAGAAAACAAAGGAAACAGATTGGCTGATCAGGTGGTGAAAGAAGTGGCTTTAGATCCAGAAGGACCAGTAAAAATCTTGAAATTAGACAAAGCAATAACTGAAAAAGAAGAGAAAAAAGAATCAATATTTAGTAAGAAAGAATGGGAAGCAATAAAGAAACTGGAGCTATCTCAAGGAGAACGAGGAGAGTGGTTGACATCAGACGGGCGAAAATTTCTGAACAAAGCTTTAGCCTGAAAAATGTTAAATGAGATACATGAATTAACTCATTGGGGAACCCAGGGGATGTGCGACCATTTCCTAAGAGAGAATCTGTGCCTTGGAGTTTATGATTTAGCAAAAGCTGTAACGAGGGGGTGTATAATATGCCAGAAGGTAAATCAAAAAGTAATGAGAAAAGCTGAACCTGGAGGAAGAGAGTTAACCTTAAGACCATTCCAAAGTGTACAAATAGACTTCACAGAAATGCCTCCCATACAAGGATACAAACATTTATTGGTAATAGTTGACCACCTGACACATTGGGTAGAGGCATTCCCCACAAAAAGAGAAAGAGCAGAGGAAGTCGCCCCAATAATACTAGAAAGTATAATCCCCAGATATGGTTTAGTTAACACCATTGATTCAGATAGAGGATCCCATTTCACCTCCCAAGCCCTGCAAGCCATTGTAAAAGCCCTAGGAATAAAGTGGAGACTGCACACCCCATGGCACCCCCAGAGTTCAGGTCGAGTAGAACGAATGAATAAGACACTGAAAAACGTGTTAACAAAACTGATGGCTGAAACCCAGATGAGTTAGTTAAAGTGTTTGCCTCTTGCCCTCTTGAGAATCAGAACCAGGCCACGGTCCGACCTTGGAGCCTCCCCATACGAAATGATGTTTGGGCTTCCCTTCCTAATAACCCCTTATAGCACTGGAGACTATATAGAAGGAGAGGAAATAGCTAAAAAGTACTTAGAGACAATTGGAAAAACCCTAAGTAATTTAAGAAAAAGATGATATCTCCCCCAAACCTCCCCATTTGACACCAATACCCACCAAATCAGTCCTGGGGATTGGGTGCTAATCAAATCCTGGAAAGACACCCCATTAACCCCAAAATTTGAAGGTCCCTTCCAGGTTCTGCTAGTAACCCATGCTGCTATCCAGACCCAAGAAAAAGGGTGGACTCACATCTCCCGTGTAAAAGGACCAGTACCGCCTCCTCCTGACTGTGGACAGAGCCCAGAAAAATCCCCCACGAGTCTCCCCAAGTGGATTGCCATCCAAGATCCTACCAGCCTTAAAGTAACTCTTAAGAAACAACCAAAAACAGAATAAGAGAAAAATAGATAAAACTGCAAAGTTCTGTTAAGCAAATTTGTTGTTAAAGTTAAGATATATGTATGTATTTATTAAGTTGTTGCAATTGTTAGTGTTCTGATACAAATTGTTAATTTTTTGAATACAAATAAAGTAAGTTAAGTAAAAACCTCCCCATTAAATTCCCTCACAGAGCATTTCCCAAAGGGCAGTTAAGTTAAAAGGTGGAAAGAAGAGGACCTTATCACCCCTCCAAACCTAAGAGGCTAGACCGGGTGGAGCAAAAAGAAGGTGGGCCATGAAGCTCCCTAAGGCAGAACTAGCCCATACCAGACTCTTAGGTGGACTAATGTTAGTCCAGTTAATAAACTTTGCAGTAAGAGGGAGTGGAGAAGCATGCACGAAGTGCTACTACCCTCTTTATGATGAGGAAGATCTAGGATCATTGATGAGGGTCCACACAAACATTAACCCCACCTGTTTTGATCACACACAATTGGAAACTTGTCAAGAAGAAGGAAAAACATACTGGCTTACAAAAAATACTGCCTCATTTAAGCAGCGCCTGATTGGAGAATGTCCTGTAAGGGAAGCCTGGTTCTGCTTTGAACAAGAAGGAATGAATGACATAATAAAAGAAAAACAATTGATGGTAAAAAGAGAGAGTCTAGATGAAACACTGAGTAAAAATCTACTCATTGACTTGATGGAGAAAATTAGCAAAGAACTAAATTTAACCAATTGTTGGGTATGTGGAAATACCCAAATGTCAGATATTTGGCCCTGGGAGGGAATTAGCTTAACACCTCTAGACGTTTTGAGATGGAAATTAACTGAAAAAAACCCCCAAATCACAGGAAAAAGGAGACAAGAACAATGGGACCTGAAAGCAAGAGTGATTGGAGAAGAATGTATTAAAAAGACGGGAAAAAGATACCAAACCCCTGTAGGAAGAATGGCCTGCAAAAGATACTTGATTGTAAAAGATTCAGAGAGCAGGTGGATCCCACAAGAACCGAATAGGTATTGGGGAATCACAAAAAAGGAAAGGGGATGTATTTACCATGAGGGGTATAGAATATATGAGTGCGCAGAGAGAAGAATAAATCCTTTCCAAGGATTGAAAGAGCTCTCAAAATATTGGGAGTACCCCACAGACACACAAGACACATTCTGGAAAGCTCCTGAACATTTATTCTGGATTTGTGGAAGCACTGCCTATACATCCCTCCCTGGAGACTGGACAGGAAGCTGCACAATTGGAGCAATAAAACCTGCTTTCTTCCTCCTACCCAAAGAATCAGGGTCATACCTATGAGTCCCCTTGTATGATAACCGAAGAAAAAACAATCGAAAGAAAAGGGATGTAATAGACCTAGGAAGCAGTCAAAAATGGAAAGAAAAAATTTGGACGCCTGAAAAGATAATCAAAACCTATGGACCAGCCACTTGGGCCCAGGATGGATCCTGGGGTTACCGTACTCCTGTTTATATGCTAAATCGAATCATCTGTCTCCAGGCAGTACTAGAAATCGTGTCAAATAGAACAGCGCTTCCCCTAGACCACATTAGCACACAATTGGCACAAACCAGAGCTGTAGTCTACCAGATTCGGCTTGCGGTAGACTAGCTATTGGCAGATGAAGGGGGCATTTGTGGGACGTTTAACTCCTCAGAGTGCTGCCTGGAAATAGATGATAAAAGTGAAGTTATCAGAAACATCTCAAAAGAGATATGAAAAGTAGCTTATGTGGGCACCCAAGAATGGACTCCTCTAGGAAACTCAGACTGGTGGAATGACCTTTGGTCATTCAAAGGAGGGTGGTGGAAGAAAGCAGCCTTTATTGCTGTCTGTGCTTTTGCTAGCTTTTTGTTTTTACCTTGTTTACTCCCCTGTGTAATCAGGACAGTGACTACCACAGTACAAGCCAGTATTCAAATCCCTAAAATAACAGATGAAAAACAAGCCAAAATCATGTTAATGGGAACTCAAAATCAAGACCAGAGACACAAAACTGCCATACAAATATATACCCAATACCAAAAATTTAGAGAAACACACTCCCATGAGCCAGACATCAGAAATTGATGCGGACTAAAGTCCAATCAAAATATAAGAGGGGGGATATTGTTAAGAATGAGTCAAGAATTAGTTAGCCATGTTTGTTGTTGCACAATTAATGTTGGTTGTGTTAATAATTGTTATAGCTGTTAAATAATGTTAATCACTTGCCTTGTGCCCCCACTGTGCCCCTATCCCAGGTTGCTGTGTCCTGTTCCTTGTTCCTGTCCCTACTGTACCCATATCCCAAGTTGCTGTATCCTGTTCCTGTCCCTGTTGGGCCCTGCCTCCACTGCTCCCCTATACTTCCATATGGCAACCAATGGCTCCACCTGATATGCAAACCGTGTGAACTCCCATGGATCTAAGGGACCACAGGAAGTGAAGACCACTGCATGCAGACCCCCAAAGCCTGCAAGCTGATGTATAAATCTGTTGCCAGACTGTGTTAGAAGACTGAGCAGGACAGCAGGCTACCTGTAGAGACATTTGGTCAACTCGCCATAACCAGAACAAAACTCGCTCAGAGTCACCCCCTAGACTTTCAACAAGCCAAAAAGGATAAGTCTTCTATAGGAATCCTGTGAGGTCGGAGACACCAGCTCTGTCTTCGGGCAAAGCTGCTTGCACCTCCTCCTCCTCGTTGTCCACAGGGAGCTGTGGTGGTGAGTGTGACCCCTCGGACCCCCACCCAGGCTGATTAATAAAGGCTTGAAAAAGGGAGCAGAAGGTCTCCTAGCCTCTTGCTCTGTTAAATATTAAGAATAAAACCTCATGCAAAAGCAGGGGTATCACCCCTCAAAATGTTATATAGTATGCCTCATGAGCACAAGATCCCAGTGGGACACCCCAAGGTTAAAGATATTCAAATACAACTGTATCTAGTATCTACAGATGGCAAAGAAAAGGTGGACCCACGGGTCTCGAGTGAAAAAGTCGAATCACAAGACCCTAAATAGAAAGTAACATCCACGCCCAAGAACCTGAAAAATATGACTCCAGCAGTCAAACCAAGAAGTGACACAATAAGCTGCACTAACTCAGAGTGTATTTGTTATCCATGTATACATTTTGAGTGTGTTTATTGTCAAAAAATGTGAGTTGTACACTGTAAAAAGGGAATGAGGCCTAAAGCTATGTGCACTAAGTGTTTAAAAGAAAAATAGGACCTAACCAGAAGATTCCTAGTGCTCACCACTAACCTGAGAATATTGGAACTCGACTCCTATGAGTAATATTAGATTTTCAAAAAGGGGATAAGGGGAAAATTGGACCAAGAAGCCCAAATATTAGCAATTGAATGCCAAGGGACAAAACAAAACTCCTTGTGAAGTAGGTCCGGTTAAAGCTCTCTAAATAGAACACCTTTAAGAGGCGGTTCCCAGTTTGTACAGAATAGGGGACCCTGGAAGCATGGCTTTGCTGCAGAGAAGATAATTTACTGCACCACTGGTCGCACCCCAGTGGGCGTCGGCAATTGCAGAGAGACCTGCCAGTGGGAAACCCTAATTCCCCCGGACAGCCAAGGTGGCAAGGGAAGAAAACCCCAAAAAGAGAAGCAAGCCAATGACCAAACATAGAGGAGGAACAAAGGAAGGGGGGCTTAGAAACAAAAGGGGATAAAGAGTCCAGCGGCATATAAAAAAGAAAAAGGAGGAAGCAAGTTGCTATATCTCAGGAAACCGAGCCCAGGGTTCACAGGTCCCACAAAAAAGGAAGAGAATGAACAAGAAGGTTTATTTGTAATGTTTTAGTTTTCCATTTAGTCCATTTGTAATGTTTTAGTTCTCCTTGGTAATGTTTTAGAAGCTCATTTATAATGTTTTAGCTCTCCATTTGTAGTGTTAAGTTTGTTTTAAAAAAAAGTTCTCTTGCAATAACCTTTTAGTGGTGCTCTGAAAACATGAATTAAAATTATCAAATAGAAAGAGGGGGGAATTGTAATAAGGAATAATTCATGTTTTCATAATACTTGTTGTTATAGTAGAAATATAGTTTCTAAGAAAGCCAAAGGAACCCCCCTTCTCACAGAGAGGCTTAGAAAATTTTGCAAGAGCTGTCTCCAGTTCCAAGAAGAAGACAAAGAAATTACAATACAAGGAACTTATAGAAACTTTGGAATTCAACAGTAGATCCGGCAGCAGAGAAATTTCAAGAACTGCCCCCCCCCCGACATCTGGGTCTGTGGGACAAGTCAGGACATGTATGAAATAAATAAAGGACTCCAAGTTATGCACTGTATGTTGTATGTTGTATTGATGTTGTATGTTGTATTGTTATATTGTTTACCATGTAGTTAAAAAGGTTATGCTGTTACTTACCTGTTATTTCAAACTGTTCATGTTGAATCTGTACCCTCAAATCTCAGTTTCCTATGTTCCAAGTTGTGTATTCCCTTCCCCCGATCCCAAATTCCCCCCTTACCTTCCATCGGGTTAGGCCTCCGCTGTTCCCCGCCTGCTCGTCAAACTGCTGACCCCGCCTAATAGGGAAATCCAGAGACTCCCATGATGCACCGCTCCAAGCAGAAGTCCAGCTGACCCCAAAAAAACCCCTAAAACAACGAGCCAACCCAAAATCCGGACCTCCGAAGGACACTGCCCTGAGAGGAGGACATCCAGCCATCTGTGGAAGGCTTCCCACCTACTCGCCATGACCTAACAAGTACTGAACAAAGGTGACACCCCTGGACTAAACTGAGCCAAGTGGATTCCTAGGAATTCCTGTGAGGAAGGAATCCCAACTCTGCAGTGTCAGTGGCAGGCTCGACTTGCACCTCCTCCTCTGTGGTGTCCAGTGGGAGCAGCGGCGGTGTGCGCGGCCCCTCGAGCCCCCTACCCAGAGCTGTCTTAATAAAGGCCTTTCAAAAGGAGCTGGTCTCCTGGCCCATTTTTAACAATGTACACAGAGTCCAAACCAAGAAGGGGATAAAGCAGGCGGACCTCGAGGCACACGGTGTGAAACCTCGGAGGGACGTGACGCTGTGGAGCTCACGTCTGAGGTTTTCTCCTGGTGCACACCGCTTCCTTGATTGGCTTGGCTTTGTCCATTGTCATAGGCTAGGAAAAGCCTGATTTTGTTCCAATCGGGGTCAGTTTGTGTGATTGACAAGTAATTTATCCAGTAAAAGACAAGCTGCGACTTTCGGCGAAATGCTTAAAAAGGCTGGATGGGGGGAGGAGCGGGCTCTCTTAGTCCGCGGTGTGGCAGGCCGGGGACAGGGAGCGGCCGGGCCGGCCGGCCTCGGTGCCCCCCCCCACCCCGGGGCAGCTGCGGCGGGCCGGGCCGGGCCGGGCCCCGATGTTGCCGGAGCCGGGGCCGGCCGGCCTCGGTGCCCCCCCACCCCGGGGCGGCTGCGACGGGCCGGGCCGGGCCGGCCGGCCTCGGTGCCCCCCCCACCCCGGGGCGGCTGCGACGGGCCGGGCCGGGCCCCAATGCTGCCGGAGCCGGGCAAGCCGGGTCGGAGCTTTGGGAGCCGCTGTCTTGCGGAGAGGCGGACAGCATGGAGAGAGAGAGAGAGAGAGAGCTCGGACGGAGTGCCTCTTCGCTCTTGCTATTCTTTTCAAGCCGAAGAAACCAGCGCACGGCTTCTAAACGACTCAGTTTCCCGCCGCAGAGCCACGTGGGCAGCCCAGCAGCCCGAAAAGTTTAACCTTTCGTTGTGAGCAGATGGACTTTTCTAAACATCATCTTTCTCCGGAAGAAGAACAGTTATAGCGAAAGAACTATGGAAGGACACGGCATGAAACTACAGTCGGTAAGGGAAGAGTGAAAAAGACTTTAAAGCAAAAGGACAAGGAGTGGCCTAATTTTGGCTGGACATTTCTGGTAAACTATAAAGACTGAATTGGTTTTGTTTCCTGTAACATATAAATGCTTTTGGGGGGATGTAAGGTTCTAGTTAAAAGTGATATGAAGCTTTTTTGCTCCTAAAGAAAGAGGAGATTTGTTTTTGGGTCTTGAGATGATTTTGGAAATAGAAAAAGAGAATCTTTGTGTCATACTAGAGGAGGCATCCTTAAACAGTACCCCAGTAAGCAAATATGGCCCATGTGCAGTGTTGAAAGACCTGCTAATGGGTATGGTATGTCTATATAGAACCCAGAGAGACTCCTTTCCTAAAAGAACTGATAAAAGGTTATTTTTAAAATGGTAAAACTGGCTGAAGTTGCAAGTCATGTCTTTTTATGTTGAGTGAAGAAAGGTAAAAAACTTAGAAAGAGAAAGAAAGATGTTTTAGAAGTTTTCATTTGTTGTTGTTGTTGTCTTTTTTCCCTTCTCTTGTTGTTTTTGTGTGTATTAATAAACTATTTTTGTAATTTAAAGATGGGCCTGGTTTGCTTTATATTCTTCCAGTCAAATGAAATATAGAACGTGATTAAACCATCACACCATTTTGTGTCAATTTTTTATTCAAAATTTCTCCTTGGCAATAAATTGTTTTTGATTGAAATTGGCTCTTAAAATTTAGAACAGGGATGCTGCAGGGAAAGCTGCAGAGCTGGTGCAGAGCTGCCAGCGAGGGCGAGGTGAGAGCAGGCCCCGCCTTGCCCAGGCCGGAGTCCCAGCAGAGCCCTGGCAGAGCCCGGAGCAGCCTGAGCCTGGGCAGAGGAGGCTGCAATGAGGCCCTTGGAGCTGCAAGAGGCAGCAGCCCGGCCCTGGGTGCCTCTTGGTGGCCGCGGGAGAATCCTCGGCTCTCAGAGCCCAGCTGGCAGCTGGCTGCACCCGAGGGGAAGTGCAGCCGTGCTGGGCACAACACAGCCTGGTGGCATTGGTGCTGTGGAGTCTGCACAGCAGGAGAGAAAGGCAAAGGACAGCCGAGGGCTGGAGGCCTGGCTGAGCATTCCTGCTCTTGTGCCGGCTGCCCTGGAACTGCTGGCAAAGGTGAGCAGTGTGTGCAGCCCTCTGGGCACAGCGGAAGGGAGCCGGGCTGCTCCGCAGGCTCCAGCACAGGGCAGCGTCCTTCAGGCACGGCGCTTCTGCCAGGGGAACCAAGGGCAGCCTCAGGCAGGGACAGCTTGTCAGGGCACATCTGCAGCAGCCAGGGCCTCACACAGCTCTGGGAGGAAGCGCCTGCAATCCTGGAGCTCTGCACCGAGCCAGAGCAAAGGGGTGAAATGCAGAGTGTTGTGCAGAAATATTCAGGGGCACCAGGCCAGCCTGCTTTGTGCTGTCTGGCACACAGCAAGCACTGTGCAATACAGCCCTGAGCTGCTGGGAGAGAGGTGTTAGAAAGGAGCCAACTCTTCGATGAAATTCAATGGGGACAAAGTCATCAAAGCAAAAGAGAACAGTTTCTTAGTAAGGATTCACCTGAGCTGGGTGTGGATCTCTCTCTCCCAAGAGCCTAACACACACACACCCCAATAAAACGCTGCTTTTTATTGCCTTTCCCAGCCCAGGGCAAAGCGTCTCCCCTTTCCCTTTGGCTGGATACTGGGGAACTTATCTTCTCTCCTCACAGTCTACTTGTCTGTCTTATCCTACTTCCCTTTTGGTCTTCAACTTGGCCCCTCTCCCAGCTGACAGCAACACCCAACAAATCAACTAGAACAAATCCAAACCCTCAATAACAACACCTAAAACCAACAACTTCCATTCTTTTTTCAAATAATCTTTTGACTGCAGCCAAATATTACTTCATATATCACCGAGGGAATCAGGGATGAGCCAGTGGGTTGTGCTGGAGAGGTGAAGGAGGGGAGCAGAAGGGTTTCAGTAGGCAATTTGTGTTTTCTTTCTTCATTGCTGAAGGAAAGGGACCATGTGGCTTCAGTCAGCAGAACCATTTTCCAGGTGCATTGAGGAAATGCTTGTGAGCAATTCCCAGAGAAGGAAGGTGTTGAGAAAATGTTGAACTGTAACAAATCATGAATTCCGTTTGCATGAACAGACAGCGTTGAGCCCTCTATTCCCCCAGTGCAGTGATTGCTGTGTGCAAGTGGCTCCCTCAGCCTTGAGAATAGAGTAGTCCTGCTAAGAAGGTCACTGCAATGCATTCAGGGGGAAGCAAGTGGTTGTAGGAGGCTCTTGAGCATCCGAGGAGAATTTGAGGAGTGGGATGTTCCCGAAATGACCACCAGAGACCCTCAAGAGACCCCTACTCTGCTGTCAGTAACTTCTGAGAAGGGATTTAAATATGTCAAATAATTGGAGGGATCCTTTCGCCTGTGAGTTTCAGCAAAGGAATGAGTAGGTCTTACCTCCATGGTGACAAATGAGTAGGTGAAAATGCTTGTTCCTCTGTCCCTGTCCCTGCATCTGTGTGCCCCTGTCCCTGTCCCCACAGCTGCCCCAGCCCCATAATGCCTCCCCAAATCTGTCTCCCCATTATTGTCCCTCCTGTCCTGTCCCCCCTCTCCTGTCCCCACAGTCACCCCACAGCCCTGGTCACCTCATGCACTGGCTCTGCTGCCCTTGGGGACCTCAGGGGACCCCGCAGCCCCCCTGGGCCCCCTCCCCACCACTCTCTGCCCATCCCCGTTCCCTGGGCACTAACCCCACAGGAGCAGCAGTGCCACCTTCCCGGCCATCGCCGTGTCCCCGGCCACCCAGGCTGGCTGTCACTCGCTGCTGTGGCCACTGGTGTCCTGGTTGGCGGCTCTTTCGCCAAAGGGGAAGTGAGGTCAGACCTCGTCTCCAGGTTGTGGTGACCTTTGTTGGGGGCAGGGTGGCCACAACCTGGGTCCAGGCTGTGGGCAGGGTCGGGACAGGTTGGGGACAAGGCTGGGTGGCACATGGTGGCACATGGGGTTCTCAGGAGTGGGGGGCTCAGGGGGTCTGGAGTCCCAGAGGTGGGGCGCTCAGGGCTGGGAGTCCCAGGGGAACATGGGGCTCCAGGGATTTGGGGTCATGGGATGGGGATGTGGGGGAATGGGGTGGGCCCATGGCAATGGGGGGTCCTGGGTGAATCAGTCCTGGGGGAAGGGGCATTGTAAGGGATGGATTTGGTGAGAGGAGGCTCCTCTGAATGGGGATCCTGGGCCAGGGCGATCCTGGGGAATGTGCGTGCTGGGATGGGGGTCCCAGGGAGGGGAAACTTCAGGAATGGGGGTCCCATGGTTGGGATCCAGAAGAATGGGGGTGCCAGGGATGGGCAGTGGCTGGGTGGGCCTGTGGGTCACAGCTCCTTCAAGGGGTGAGCCTCAGATTTTGGGGTGAGCCAGAGACCAGCACTGCCCCACTCATGTGCTCCTGGTTTGGGGGAGGCCCCGCAAGGGGATTCTGAGGGGCTCTGGGTCTGTGTCCCCCCAACCCCCAGTGACATTTTCCTCTCCTCATTTCCATTTCTTCTCTTTTACCCCTCAATTTCAAAGCCCCCCACCCCCAGTTGGTGCCTTGGTGACCCTGGGGAGCAGCTGAGCAGGGAACGGAGTTGGGGGAACCCCAGATTGGGGGAAGCAGGGGTGAGGGGTCTGCAGGGGGGGGTTGGGAGGCTGTGGGGGCTGGGGGTGTCCGGCTGTGCCCCCCCCTCTCCCAACACTTTCACTTTCTCTCTCCTGCAGCAGAAGGAAGAGGCCGTTTGTGCTGAGCCTCACACGGGGTGGGTTCTGTCCTGGGGGGGCACATCCAGGGGGGTCCTGTCCTGGGGAGATCCTGTCCTGGGGAGGGAGGGACACATGCTGGCCAGGGGGGTCCTGTCCTGGGGGATGGCAGCTCCGGGAGGGCTCCAGACTTCTCCTTTCTCGCCGGTGCCCTGCAGGATCTGAGCTCCTGGGAATGGAGCCCTGGGCAGGAAGGAGCTCCCCAACTCCTCCTCCTCCTCCTCGCAGCCAGGGGCCATCCAAGTGTGGGGCCCGGCCCCACTGCCCAGGGATGGGCACTGGCCAGCCCTGCTCTGGCCAGCCCCAGGTGGCAGCCAGCACCTGAGGGTCCCCCCCGCCCCCTCGGCTTTGGTTCTGGCAGCTTTGGAGCTGCTGCAAAGGGGAGAATTCTGTGAGGGGATGAAAAAGGCCTGGCTGTGGTTTGCTCAGCCCTGCCAGAAGCACAGAAGCCAATGGCAGCCCCAGCAGTGGCTCTGCCAGGGCCTTTGATGGTTTTTCAGAGCAGGGCTGGCTGGAAACCGCCCCTGCAGGGGCAGCGCTGAGGGAACCAGGCCGGAAATGCAGCAATTGGTGCTTTGATCTCTCTGCCCAAGGGGCTGAGAGAGCCCCAGAACCACTGCAAAGACAACAACAACCTGACCAGGACACTCCACCTTCCTGTCTCAAACCTGCAGCCCTTTGGAACAACCCAGAGAGAACCTTTGGCTTCTGGGTGTGGACACGAGAAGAGAGGGAAAAATGTGGAAATATCCAGCAGGGGCTCCAGCCCTGCATCCGGGGGACAGGGGTGTCCCAGCAGGAGCAGGGAGTGCCCAGGCAGGGGAATTCAGGGCAGGCTGGAGCGCATTTCCCAGGGCAGCAGCCCCTGAGGGACACACGGGCATTTCCACGGATCCCTGTGTGCTGCTCCAAGGACAGACAGAGTTCCTCCCCTGTTGGGAGCAGGAGCCACGGGAAGGAAATCAAATTTCAGGGTGGGAATGAGAAAAATGGGAAGAGTTTCTGAACATGGCCCAGGCAAAGCCTTCCCCATGGGCTGGGGTGCTGCCCACAGGCAGGGAACAACCCCACGGACCTGCTGGGCACTCAGGGGGATTCCACTCTCTGTGTTACCCACAAGCTGTGGGATGCACCAAGGGGCTCCTAAAGGGAACCAAAACCTCATTTCTCTGTGATTTGTTTGTGTTTTCCTTGTCAGAGTCTTCTTGGCAGAGCAAGGATTAAAAGGATTCTATCGACCAGACCATTTTGTACACTGCCAAGTTTGATTTTTGCTGAGTTTCTTTTGTATTGGGGAAAAAGAAAGTGGGGTGGGAAAAGATTTTTGCCTTTATTCCCTGGATGTAAAATTGTTCCTCAAACATCAGGGAACCTGAGCCATATTTAGCCAGGCATTGTCCATCATCAGGGCAAGGTCGTATCAGGTGCCCCCTTTAGTTTGGGCAGCCCAGAGGTCACAGGGCCCCACTGGGCACAGCAGGAAGGCTCAGGGCCCTCTCAGGACAGAGGTGCCCAGGATGTGCCACCTTGTGGGACAGGAATCCCCAAGGACGTGGCACCCCCAGAAGGAGGATCCCACCTGGGACAAGACCCTGGGACAAGGCCCAGGTGTCACCACAGCAGAGGAGCCCTTTTCCCTCAGGGCAGGACCCTCTGGATGTGCCCCCCCAGGACAGAACCCACGTCCTCAGCTCAGCATAAACAGCCTCTTCCTCCTGCTGCAGGAAAGAGAAAGTGAAAATCTTTCATCCCTCACAGTCCCCCAAGCACTGCCTGAACCCCCCAGCTCCCTTTTCCCCTTCCTGGGATCCCCCCAGCGTTACCTGCTCAGGTGTTCCCTGGGGTCGCTGAGCCAGGAAATGGGGGAGGGATGGGATGGGAAAAATCCCCGGGGTGTGTGGGGCACAGACCCAGAGCCTCAACCCTGGGGTGCCCCCCCGGCCATGAGCACCCTGTGGGGGCTGTGCTGGGCTCTGGGTCACCCCAACATCTGAGGCACCCGGGGAAGGAGCTGCGACCCCCATGTCCACCCAGCCCAAGTTCCCTTGGGAACCCAACCATGGGACCCCCATTCCCTTGGTCTCTCCTCCCTGGGACCCCCCTTCCAGGACTCCCATTGCCCAGGAACACCATTGCCTCGATCCCATCCCATGTGCTGCTCCTTCCCCCAGAACCTTTCTTCCCAAGAGTCTCCTTTTCCCCCCTGGACCCTCCAACCCTGGGACCCCCATCCCCTGACCCAAAATCCCTGGGGATCCTGTTCCCCCAGAACCTCCCATCCCTGAATCCCCCCAGGCATGGAGACACCAATTCCCCTGCACCCCCATTCTCCTGGACACCCATCCTTGGTTCCCCAGAACCCCTGAGCCCCCCCACTCCTGGCAACACCATCCCCCACCGAGCCCCCAGGCTGCCCCATCATGTCCCCAGCCTGTCTCCTGCTGTGACTCCACCTTTCCCCCACCCTGCCCCCACCAAGGGCCACCTATGCCTGGGGACGGGGTGTGACCTTTCTTTCTTCCTCTTCATCCCAAGAGCTGCCACCCAGGGCACCGGTGGCCACAGCAGCGAATGACAGCCAGCCCTGGGTGGCTGGGGACATGGGGACGGCCGGGAAGGTGGCACTGCTGCTCCTGTGGGGTGAGTGCCCCGGGCATGGGGATGGGCAGAGAGCAGTGGGGAGGGGGCCCAGGGGGGCTGTGGGGTCCCCTGAGGTCCCCAAGGGCAGCAGAGCCAGTGCATGAGGTGACTGGGGCCGTGGGGTGGCTGTGGGGACAGGAGAGGGGGACAGGAACAGGGAACTGGGAATTGGGGACAGGAACGGGGGGTGGGGGGTAGAGGTGTGGGGACAAGGATGTGGAAAAAGGAACCTTGGGGCTGGGGCAGCTGTGGGGACAGGGACAGGGGCATATGGATGCAGGGACAGGGACAAGGGCCACCATGTGGGTGGGCTATGGGGACAGGTGTCATCGGAATGGGATCACAGGCACAGGGCCATGGGGATGTGGCTGTGGGGACAGGAGCTGTGAGGCTGGTGGAGGTGACCTGAGCATGAGGTGTCCATGTCCTGCCTCAGCCCAGGGTGATCGAGGTGTCCCTGTCCCCAAGACCCCCGTGCTACACCAGTGTTACCTTGGGGACAGTTTGGGGACAGACACCACACCTCATCCCCAGGTGCTGCTGTCCCCGTTGTGCCACCCCCACCCAGCCCTGTCCCTTCTCCCTTCCAGCCCAGACCCTCGGCCTCGCTGGTGAGTCCTCCCTCGGGGGATGCCATGTCCCAGCCCCGCTGTCCCCAGCCCCGCGGTGGCCCTGTCAGGCTGGTGTCCCCTGTCACCCGCAGGCGCCCAGACCACCCAGCTCCTGGTGCAGCCCCCCTGGATGCCGGCGGTGCTGTGGGACCGGGTGACACTGACCTGCCAGGGCTGGGGGACCGCCGGTGCCACCACCTGGTACAAGGACGGGCAGAGCTGGTGGCGGAAGGGACGCAACAACTTCATCGTTACCGAGAGTGGCACCTACACGTGTGACAGACCCGGCAGTGGGCGCAGTCCCCCCGTGAGAGTCTCAAATGGTGAGAGGGGATTTAAATGATTGGAGTGGCCCCCTGGTAGCTCTGGGTGAGCTCCACTCCCGGTGTGGCCTCACAAGTCAAGAGCCTGTCCCCTGCACACGGGGACATCCCAGTGCACCCCAGTGTGATGGAACCCCCGTGGTGACACCTGTGTCACGGGGCTGCTCCTGCTGTCCCTGGGATCCTCCCGGGCAATGGAGACTCCACCCAGATGTCCCCGGTGCCACCTGGGACCTGTCTGGAGCCCCTCAGGGTGACAGGAACCCCTGTCCCACAGACAAGCTGGTGCTGCAGGTGCCGGCACGGCCGCTGCTGGAGGGGGACACGGTGACACTGCACTGCCGGGTCCGGCAGGACATTTCGGTCACCGACCTGCGATTTTACCGGGATGAGGAGGATGCGGGCGGGTCCCAAAGGGGGACCGAGCTGTCCCTGTCCCCCCTGCAGCTGCACCACAGTGGCCGCTACCGCTGCGGGGTCTCGTTGCGTTTCTGGTGGTCACAGTCAGCCCCAGTGACAGTGACAGTGCACGGTGAGCACCCCACACCTCTGGACCCCCACAGCCCCTCCCCAGGGACTCGGGGTCACAAATCCCCCTCCCCTCTCCTCCCCAGAGCTCTTCACGGTGCCTGTGCTCGAGAGTCCCGCCGAGCTCATCGAGGGGTCCCCCCTCAATCTCAGCTGCCTCAGCACCCCCAGCCCCCTGCGGCCCCCAGCCCCCCTCCTGCACCTCTTCTACCGGGACGGGCGGTGGGTGGGAGGCCCGCAGGGGACCCCGCAGTTCCTGGTGCCCGCCGTGGGGGTCTCCCACTCGGGGAATTACAGCTGCCAGGTGCGCTCCGAGGGCGGGGCCGTGCGGAAGAGCAGCGCCCGGCTCGGCGTCACGGTGAGCGGTGAGTGCGGGGATGGGCACGGGGAGCCCCCGCAGCCCCCTCGGGTCCCCTGCCTCGGTACCTCCGTATCCCCCAGAGATATTTCCTGAGTCTCCCCACCTCTGCCCTGTGTCCCCTCATCCCTCTCTGTGGGGTGACCCCACCCATGACATCCCCAGTCACACCCATCCACCCCCCCGGTCAGCTGCCAGCCCCTCCCTGTGACCTCAGCCCCATCTGTGTCCCCACAGTGCCCGTGGCCAATGCCACCATCAGCCCCGGTCCCCTGTCACACCAGGTGCGCACAGGTGACCCCGTCACCCTGCGCTGCTCGGTGCAGGTGGGCTCAGCCCCTGTCACCTTCACCTGGCTGCACAATGGCTCAGAGGTGGCCCGGGGTCCCCTCCTGAAGCTCGGGGACGTCGCTGTGGGACATTCGGGCACCTACCAGTGCGTGGCCACCAACCAGCTGGGACAGGACGGGCACCGCGTGTTCCGGGCACTCAGCCCCGAGCTGGCCCTGGAGGTGACCCCTGGCTCACCCTGGGTCACAGGTGGGCTCACACGGGGTCCCTGTGGTGTCCAGGAGCCCCGGGGTTCAGGGTGACCGCGATGTGTTCCCCTCTGTCCCCTGCAGTGGCCGTGAATGTTGGCAGGACCCTCCTGTTCCTGTTGCTGCTCCTGGCTGTCATCGGGGGCTGTAACTGGTGGCACCGCCGGGGTGGGTGGCAATGGGGGGGATGGGGGTCCCGGGGTGAGGGGAAGCCCCCAGAGTGGGGGCAGAGACGGGGCAGCACCCAGGGCCCCTGAGCCGGGGAAAACTGAGCCCACAGTGATCTCGGCTGGGGGTGCTGGGGGCTGTGGGGAGAATTTGGAGGGTCTTGGTTGGGCTCCAGGGACACCCCTGGGTGGGCTTTGAGGAACACTGGGGCAGCACTGGGAGCTCCTGGAGGGTTTGGGGTGCTCTTGGGGGGCCGTGCAGGGATGTTGGGGGATCTTTCTGGGGTCCTGTGGGAGTTTGGGGAGTGGTCCTCCCTGCTGGGCTTGGGGTTCTGGGGCTCAGATGGTCGGGGGCACTGGGGGGTTGGGGGCACTGCAGCAGCTCTGGGGGGCTCAGGGGTGCTTGGAGTGTCCAGGGTGGAAGCAGGGGTCAGGTGGGAATTGGGGCTGCAGTGGGGATTTGGGGGTCCCGTGGGGATTTGTGGGTCCCGTGGGTGGTTGGAGCTGCCAAGGTCCCAGGAAGGTTCAGGGGTCCCGGGGTCCCCACGGTCACCCCCTCCCCTTTTCCCTTTGCAGCCGCCAGGGAGCCCCAGGACAGGTGAGTGGGGGGATCCAGCTGGGACTCCCCTCTCCCCCTCCCCAGACACCCCTCAGACCCCCCCTTATCCCCACAGGACCCCCCCACGTGTGGGCACCGAGGGGGCAGGGGGTGAGTACAGGGGGGGGACAGGGACACGTCACCCACGGGTGTCACCCCCACCCAGGTCCCCACAACCGCTGTCACTCTCAGAGCTTTCACGGGTGTCCCCTGACCCTGCCCCACCTCGGGATCCACAAGTGACCAAGGTGGAGCTGCCGGGACCCCCCGAGGGACAGAGGGACCCCCTGGTTCATCTGTAAAAAGGTACCCAGGAGTTCACGTGGCCCATGATGCAGCTATGGGGCGGCTGTGTGATGTGGGAGGGACTTGACAAACGCAGCCGGTGAGAATTCAAAAGCCACAAGAGAACTGTTCTTTCTTGTGGGGAGGTTTCCATGGTAGAGCAGAAAAGACTACTCTCTCTGAGAGAACTGATGAAAGACGATTTCAGAGGTAGTAACTGACCTGAAGTCTTAAGTTTTGTTTCTGCACGTTGTCAGAGAGAAAGAAAGGAGTTTGTGGGGAAGAGAGGAAGTGTTTTGATGGTTTTGTTCTGATTCTTATTCAATTGTTTTTTCTCTTTTGTAATTTTGTTTATAAACCTGGCTTTATACCCTTTTCAGTTTTGAGCCTGCTTTGCTTTTCTCCTAATCTTATCTCACAGTAGGAAAAAGATAAATAATTCCAGTGGGCTCTCAAACCACTGCACTAATTGATGCCGCGACTCAGATACAGAAACTGGCGAACCTGAAACGGCTGCAATGCCATCCTGCAGATGAAATTGATATATTTTATTTCCTCACAAGGCCCCCTGTTCTGTGGTTTGGCAGATCTTGGGAACCTGAGAGTCAGTTTTACATTCCTCTTTGCATTCTTTCTTTTCAATTTGTGTTTACTTTTTATACTTTTTATTTTTTACTTTTATTTACTTTTACTTTTATTTACTTTTTTATTTTTTTTTATTTACTTGGTTCTTTTCAATCATACAGATAAGATACTCCACCAGTACATCCAATCAACATCAGCAATTTCACAAAATCTTTTGAGTTATTCTCACCATTGTCAGCTACACAAATAAAGGCATCAGCTACTTCTGCAACAGTTCATGTTACAATACACAGCACACAGTCTCTATTTTGATATTTTGTAGGAGCCTAAACTAGAATATATTTATCATACCAAAATAAAGAATCTACACAGGGATTAGGGTAAAAAGGTTGTCAAATTCTACTTGATCAAAAGCAGTCAAAATATGATTACAAACTGTATTATATCAAAATAATTTGCAAATACGTATTATATCAAACTAATTTGCAAAAGAAAATATAATGGCAAAAGCCAATGACTACATAGATATTTATAACTGGGGGAAGGTGAATTGAAGGGTTTACTTGATTTCTCCTCATCCTGCTCTGATTTTGTCAGCAATAAATTCATGTCTCTAATTCTGACGCTGGTTTTGCCCATGACAGGATTTGATGAGCCATCTCTCCTGGTCCTTGTCTTAACCCAGGAAAATTTTGTTGAAATTTCTCTCCAGGGACAGAGGGCAGTGAGAGAGAGGCTCTGGTGTGTCCGGGGCACCCGGCCACTGTCCATCCACAGCAAGGCAGGAAGGAGGAGGAGCATCCCGGCCAGGTTGTTGAGCAGACGGGTGTGGGATTTGCAGGATTTTGGGGCTCTCTCAGCCCCTTGCTGAGAGGGACCAAACCATCAATTGCTGCATTTTCGGGCTGGTTCCCTCACTGCTGCCCCTGCAGGGGCTGAGAGAGCAGGGCTGGCCAGTGCCACAGCGCCCCCTGCAGCCGTGGAGGACTCACCGCGCCCGCCCTGCCTGGCCGGGAGCCAGCAGCGCCCCTGCTGGCCGTGCCCGGAACTGCACCAGAGGGGCGGCGCCTGCAGCCCAGGCAGGGCTGGCGCTGGGTTTGTGCTTTTGTTTGTTGTTGCTGCCGGTGCTGTTGTTTGTTTGCCTCGTTCTATATATTCCAGTAAAGAACTGTTATTCCTGTTCCCATGGCTTTGCCTGAAAGCCCCGTCATTTATATATACCTTTTTTTAATATATATATATATATATACTTTGTTTTAATAATAATATAATAATAATAATAATAATAAAAAGTTATAATACTTTGGAGGGAATCTCGTCGTATTCTCCATTCCAAGGGAGGTTCCAGCCTTCTTTGGCAGACATCTTTAAAGCAGGATGCCGTTCCTTTGGCAGCAGCAGGCATGGCACAATTTGCCTTGACCTGGAGGGACGTCCAGAGCTCCTGGAACTCACTGGAAACTCAGCCCCACCCTGTGCCATGGACTCATTCCAAGTGCCCCGGGAATTGGAAGGCTCTGGAACACCCACAGGGCCTTGATGACATCATCGTGTGGGGAAAATGACAGAGGAAGGGTTTGGGACAAAGGAGAAGAGATTCCAGATCCTCCTGAAGGCCACTTTGGCCATCAGAGCAATGAAGGTCCAGGGCCCTGCCAGGTTCCCCTGGTGGAGGAAATGTGCTGGGGACAGTGTCCAGGGTTTGTTCCCTCTCAGGGGCTTTTCCTGGAAATCGTTTCTTTTGTGATCTTTTGGATTCTGAACCTTGTTGCTGTTGCTCTTGTTCTCTCATTGCCGTTTGCAGGAAATCGTTCTTCTCTCAGCCCTTTGGGATCTTTTGCCTTTTGTGCCTCCACTGCCAGGGGGAGAGGCAGCAGCCCCTGGTTTTTAGTGTCAGCCCAGAATTGGGGAATCCCATTCCTAAAGCCCAGCAGAGCTGAACAATGAAACACCATTTCTGCCAGTTTAACAAAAAAGCTGCATTTTGGTGCCAATTAACAGGACAAGGAGTCCTGTGCTCCCCTGGCACTGGGAGGAGAGATGAGGAGCCATGGGTGTACTGGGAGCACTGGGAGGGGGATTGCAGAGCCACTGGGAGTACTGAGAGACAGAATGGGAAGCCCTGGGATCCACTGGGAGCAATTGGGCGGCACTGGGAGGGGAAACAGGGAGCCCCTGCGGGTACTGGGAGCACTGGGGAGGGAATGGGGAAGTCTCTGAGGGTGCTGGGAGCACTGGGATGTGGAATGGGGAGCCAGTGGGGGTGGTGGAAAGGGGGAGGGGAAGCCCTTGGGGGTTCTAGGGGTACGAAGAGCTCTGGGTGCCCGGGGCAGCCTCACACAGGACCCCCACTTGTGCCCACCTACCCAGGAATGTGGGCAACCACAGGAGCACTGAGGGACACACACACATGTGGCTGCCCACGGGTGGGGTCCCCCGATGCCCCCCAGTACCCCCAGAACCCCCCAGTGCCCACCCGTGCCCCGAGAGTCACAGCACTTTCCCGTAGGTGTCACTGAGTCCCCGCTGTCGCCCGTGGGGTCCCCGCAGATCGGCATAGGTCACCTGGGCATCCTGGAGCATGGTGGCACCGGGTGACGCTGTGAGGGACAGCGGCTGTGGGATCTGGGCGGGGGTGACACCCGTGGGTGACGTGTCCCTCTGCCTGTGTCCCACCCTGGACTTACCTCCCCTCTGCTCGGTGCTCACAACGTGGGTGTACAGTACCTCCCCCTCCTCTGGGGGGGCCGGGGGATTCGGGGGGGCCCTGCAGGGAGAAAGGGGATGTGTGGGAGGTAATTGGGGGGGTCTTGGAGGTTGGAGTGAAAGGGGACAGGGTGGTTTGAGCCCCCCACTCACCTTTCCTGCTGCTTCCTGCCAGCTGCAAAAGGAAGGAGGGAAGGGGTAACTCTGGGGTGTCCCCAAGGCCCCCTCAGCAATCCTGAAACCCCACTGGACACTCAGTTTCTCCCAGGAGCCCTGAGCATCCCTGATGGCCCCCAGAACCCCTGAACCACTCCAGTGCACTGGACCCCCTGAGCGCCCAGGAGCCCAAGCCTGGCAGGAAAGGGGGACCCCCCAAATTCCCCCAGGATCATGGAGAGAAGCCCCAAGATCCCTGCAAGACCCTCCAACACCACCCCAAATCCTTGAGGACCCTGAGCAAAGCCAGCGCCTGAGCGCTCAGTGCTGCCCAATGCAGGGGCTGTGGGTGCTACACATCACCCCCACGTTCCAGGTGGCCTCCCCACCTCCCCAAGGCCCTCGTTGTCCCCATTGTCACCCACCCTGGCGGTGCCACTGGTGCCAGCCCACAGCCACAGCCACGAGCAGGAGCAGGAAGAGGAGGGACCCGCCAAGCCCTGCAGCCACTGCTGGGGACAGAAGGGATACATCAAGGTCACCTGCCACTCCGGGTGTCCTGCACTCCCTGGTGACCCTGTGTGACCCCACCTGTGTCCCCATGTCCCTGTGGTGTCACCTCTAGGGCCAGCTCAGGGCTGAGTGCCCGGAATACGCGGTGCCCGTCCTGTCCCAGCTGGTTGGTGGCCACGCACTGGTAGGTGCCCGAATGTCCCACAGTGACGTCCCCGAGCTCCAGGAGGGGACCTCGGGACACCTCCTGCCCGTTTTTCAGCCAGGTGAAGGTGACAGGGGCTGAGCCCACCTGCACCGAGCAGCGCAGGGTGACGGGGTCACCTGCGCGCACCTGGTGTGACAGGGGACCGGGGCTGATGGTGGCATTGGCCACGGGCACTGCGGGGACACAGACGGGGCTGAGGTCACAGGGAGGGGCTGGATGTGGGAGAGGCTTGGAAAGGGCTGGAAGGAACCCGAGGGTATGGTGAGAGATTCTCTGAGGGGACACATGCAGAGGGTTGAAGGGAACCACAGGGAAGGCTTTGGGGACCCAGACAGGGGTGGTGGGACCTGGGGACAATGGAGGGACCTCAGAGAGGGAGAGGTGCAGCTAGAGAGGGCTGAGGGGACCTGGTGAGGGATGCAGGCACCAGGGAGGACCCAGGGAGAGCGGGCAGGGAGGCACTCAGATAGTTGAGGAAGGGTGGGAGACCCGAGTGGGCGGTGGGGGCTCCCCGTGCCCATCCCCGCACTCACCGCGCACCGTGACGCCGAGCTGGGCGCTGCTCTTCTGCACAGCCCCGCCCTCGGAGCGCACATGGCAGCTGTAATTCCCCGAGTGGGAGACCCCCACGGCGGGCACCAGGAACTGCGGGGACCCCTGCGGGCCCCCCACCCACCGCCCGTCCTGGTAGAAGAGGTGCAGGAGGGGGGCTGGGGGCCGCAGGGGGCTGGGGGTGCTGAGGCAGCTGAGATTGAGGGGGGACCCCTCGATGAGCCCGGCGGGACCCTCGAGCACCGGCACCGTGAAGAGCTCTGGGGAGGAGAGGGGAGGGAAATTTGTGACCCCGAGTCCCTGGGGAGTTTCTGTGAGGGTGCAGATGTGTGGGGTGCTCACCGTGCACTGTCACTGTCACCGGCAGTGACTCCTTCCAATCCCGTAAAAGCCAGAAGGGCACCCGGCCCCTGCAGCGGTAGTGGCCGCTGCGGCGCAGCTGCAGAGGGGACAGGGAGAGCTCGGTCCCTCGGAGGGAGCTCCTCACCTCCTTGTCTCCATGGTAGAATCGCACTCCGGTGACCGACATGTCCCACCAGCCCCGGCAGCGCAGTGTCACCGTGTCCCCCTCCAGCAGCGGCCCTGCCGGCACCTGCAGCACCAGCCAGTCTGGGGGACAGGGGGGTCCAGTCACACCGAGGGGCTCCAGACAGGTCCCAGGTGGCACCGGGGACATCTGGGTGGAGCCTCCATTGCGCAGGAGGATCCCAGGGACAGCAGGAGCAGCCCCCTGGCACAGGTGTCACCACGGGGGTCCCATCACACTGGGGTGCACTGGGATGTCCCTGTGTGAAGGGGACAGGTTCTTGCCTTGTGAGGCCACCCCCGGAGTGGAGCCCACCCAGAGCTACCAGGGGGCCACTCCAATCATTTAAATCCCCTCTCACCATTTGAGACTCTCACGGGGGGGCTCAGCCTGGTGCCAGGTCTGTCACAGATGTAGGTGCCACTCTCGGTGGCAGTGAGGTTGTCGGGTCCCTTTCACCACCAGCGCTGTCCATCCTTGTACCAGGTGGTGGCACCAGCAGTCCCTGGGTCCTGGCAGGTCAGTGTCACCCGGTCCCACAGCACCGCCGGCATCCAGGGGGGCTGCACCAGGAGCTGGGTGGTCTGGGCGCCTGCTGGTGACAGGGGACACCAGCCTGCCAGGGCCACCGCGGGGCTGGGGACAGCGGGGCGGGGACATGGCATCCCCCGAGGGAGGACTCACCAGCGAGGCTGAGGGTCTGGGCTGGAAGGGAGAAGGGACAGGGCTGGCTGGGGGTGGCACTCAGGGGACAGCAGCACCCAGGGCTCGGGTTGTGGCATTGTCCCCAAACTTTCCGCATGGGGACACCAGAGTGGCACGGACCTTGCAGGGACCGGGACACTGTGGCTACCACAAGCTGAGGCAGGACATGGGGATACTGTGGAGTCCCCAGAAATGAGGGTTCAAGGACCACCCCGTGCTGGCACAGGTCACCCCCAGCAATCCCACAGCCTCTGTCCCCATGGCTCATCCACACACTGCTTGTCCCTCTGTCCCTGTCCTGTGCCCCTGTCCCCACAGCTGCACCAACCCCATGATGCCTCCCCAAATCTGTCTCCCCATTATTGTCCCTCCAGTCCTGTCCCCCCTCTCCTGTCCCCACAGCCACCCCACAGCCCCGGTCACCTCATGCACTGGCTCTGCTGCTCTTGGGGACCTCAGGGGACCCCGCAGCCCCCCTGGACCCCCTCCCCACCGCTTTCTGCCCATCCCCATGCCCGGGGCACTCACCCCACAGGAGCAGCAGTGCCACCTTCCCAGCCATCCCCATGTCCCCGGCCACCCAGGCTGGCTGTCACTCGCTGCTCTGGCCACCTGTCCCTGCTGTGACAGCTCTTTGACCAAAGGGGAAGGAAGCAGGGTCAGGTCTCAGCCTCACGTGTTGGTGGCCCTTGGTGGGGGCAGGGTGTGAACTGGTTCTGGGCTGGGTGGGGACATTTTGTGACATGGGGGTGATGGTGGGACACGGTGGGACCTGGTGGGGACGTGGTGTTGTCAGTGTTTGAAGGCTGGGGTTGTAGGGAGCCAAGGGTGGGTGCCCTGGGGGAATCCACGTCCCAGGGCAATGGAGATCCCAGGGGCTGGAATTACTGGGATGGGGTTCCTTGGGAATGGAGATCCTGGGGAATGGCAGTGCTGGGATGGGGGTCCCAGGGAGGAGAGGCAGAAGGAATGGGGGGTCCCATGGTTGGGTTCCCAGGGGAATGGGGGTGCCAGGGATGGGCACTGGCTGGGTGGACCTGTGGATCCCACCTCCCTCCTTGGTTGCCTCAGATTTTGAGGTGAGCCAGGGTCCAGCACTGCCCCCACAAGGTGCTCATGGCCTCGGGGTCACCCCAGGTGGATTCCAAGGGGCTCTGGGTCTGTGCCCCCCCAGCCCCCCACAGGCTTTTTCCTCCCTTCATTTCCATTTCCTTCCTTTTCCCCCTCAATTTTGTGCCCCCCATTTCCCTGCTGGGTGATGCTGGGGAGCAGCTGAGCAGCGAACGGGTTGGGGGGACCCCTGGGAGGGGGAAAAGGGGGTGCAGGGGCTGCAGGGAATGGTGGGGAGGCTGTGGGCACCCCCGGGCTGGGATGTGTCACACCTGGGACAGGATCCCCCCGGGATGTGTCACCCCCAGAACAGGGACACCCTTCAGGACAGGACCCCCCTGGATGTGCCCCCCCAGGACAGAACCTGCCCCCCGTGTGAGGCTCAGCACAAACGGCCTCTTCCTTCTGCTGCAGGAGAGAGAAAGTGAAACTGTTGGGGCCAGACAACCCCAGCCCCCACCGGGCCCCCACTTCTCCCTGCACCCCCTTTTCCCCCTCCTTGGGGTGCCCCACCCCATTCCCTGATCAGCTGCTCCGTGAGCCAGGTCCTGGGGGAGTGTGAAATGGAGGGAAAACAGGAAGGAAATGGAAAAAAAGAGGGGAAAAAGTCACAGGGGAGTGAGGGAGCAGAGACCCAGAGTCCCTGGAATCCACCTGGGGTGACGCCTGCAAACAATGAGAACCTCTGGGGAGCTGTGCTGAGCTCTGAGTCACCCCAAAATCTGAGACACCCAGGGAAGGAACTGTGACCCATGGGCCCACCCAGCCACTGCCCATCCCTGGCACCCCAATTCCCCTGGAAATCCAGCCACGGGACCCCCATTCCGTATGCTTCCCGTCCCTGGGACCCCCATCCCAGCACTCACATTCCCCAGCATCTCCCAGACCCAGGATCCCCATTCAGAGGAGCTCCCTCCCACAAACTCCATCCCTTACAATTCCCCATCCCCCAGGACATTGATTCACCCTGGACCCCCCATTGCCATGGGCCCACCCCAATCCCCCCACATCCCCATCCCATGACCCCAAATCCCTGGAGCCCCACGTTCCCCTGGGGCTCCCAGCCCTGAGCGCCCCACCCCTGGTTCCACAAACCCCCTGAGTCCCCCACCCCTGTGAAACCCATGTGCCACCATGTGCCACCCAGCCTTGTCCCCAGCCTGTCCCGACCCTGCCCACACCCTGCCCCCAACAAAGGTCACCACAACCTGGAGACGAGGTCTGACCTTACTTCCCCTTTGGCCAAAGAGCTGCCAACCAGGGGAGCAGTGGCCACAGCAGCGAGTGACAGCCAGCCTGGGTGGCCGGGGACACGGGGATGGCCGGGAAGGTGGCACTGCTGCTCCTGTGGGGTGAGTGCCCCAGGCATGGGGATGGGCAGAGAGTGATGGGGAGGGGGCCCAGGGGGACTGCAGGGTCCCCTGAGGTCCCCAGGGGCAGCAGAGCCAGTGCATGAGGTGACCAGGGCCGTGGGGTGGCTGTGGGGACAAGAGAGGGGGGACAGGACAGGAGGGACAGGAATGGGGAGACAGGTTTGGGGAGGCATCATGGGGTTGGTGCAGCTGTGGGGACAGGGACAGGGGCACAGGGATGCAGGTTCAGGGACAGAGGGTCAAGCACTTTCACCTACTCATTTGTCACCACGGAGGTAAGACCTACTCATTCCTTTGCTGAAACTCACAGGCGAAAGGATCCCTCCAATTATTTGACATATTTAAATCCCTTCTCAGAAGTTACTGACAGCAGAGTAGGGGTCTCTTGAGGGTCTCTGGTGGTCATTTCGGGAACATCCCACTCCTCAAATTCTCCTCAGATGCTCAAGAGCCTCCTACAACCACTTGCTTCCCCCTGAATGCATTGCAGTGACCTTCTTAGCAGGACTACTCTATTCTCAAGGCTGAGGGAGCCACTTGCACACAGCAATCTCTGCACTGGGGGAATAGAGGGCTCAACGCTGTCTGTTCATGCAAACGGAATTCATGATTTGTTACAGTTCAACATTTTCTCAACAACTTCCTTCTCTGGGAATTGCTCACAAGCATTTCCTCAATGCACCTTGGAAATGGTTTTGCTGACTGAAGCCACATGGTGCCTTTCCTTCAGCCATGAAGAAAGAAAACACAAATTGCCTACTGAAACCCTTCTGCTCCCTTCCTTCACTGCTCAAGCACAACCCACTGGCTCATCCCCGATTTTCTTGGTGATATATGAGGTAATATTTGGCTGCAGCCAAAAGATTATTAGAAAAAAGAATGGAAGTTGTTGGTTTTAGGTGTTGTTATTGAGGGTTTGGATTTGTTCGAGTTGATTTGTTGAGTGTTGCTGTCAGCTGGGAGAGAGGCCAAGTTGAAGACCAGACCAAAAGGGAAGTAGGATAAGAGAGACAAGTAGACTGTGAGGAGAGAAGATAAGTTCCCCAGGATCCAGCCAAAGGGAAAGGGGAGACGCTTTGCCCTGGGCTGGGAAAGGCAATAAAAAGCAGTGTTCTATTGGGGTGTGTGTGTGTTAGGCTCTTGGGAGAGTGAGATCCACACCCAGCTCAGGTGAATCCTTACTAAGAAACTGTTCTCTTTTGCTTTGGTGACTTTGTCCCCATTGAATTTCATCAAAGAGTTGGCTCCTTTCTAGCACCTCTCTCCCAGCAGCTCAGGGCTGTATTGCACAGTGCTTGCTGTGTGCCAGACAGCACAAAGCAGGCTGGCCTGGTGCCCCTGAATATTTCTGCACAACACTCTGCATTTCACCCCTTTGCTCTGGCTGGGTGCAGAGCTCCAGGAGTGCAGGCGCTTCCTCCCAGAGCTGTGTGAGGCCCTGGCTGCTGCAGATGTGCCCTGACAAGCTGTCCCTGCCTGACGCTGCCCTCGGTTCCCCTGGCAGAAGCGCCGTGCCTGAAGGACGCTGCCCTGTGCTGGAGCCTGCGGAGCAGCCCGGCTCCCTCCCGCTGTGCCCAGAGGGCTGCACACACTGCTCACCTTTGCCAGCAGTTCCAGGGCAGCTGGCACAAGAGCAGGAATGCTCAGCCAGGCCTCCAGCCCTCGGCTGTCCTTTGCCTTTCTCTCCTGCTGTGCAGACTCCACAGGGCCAATGCCACCAGGCTGTGCTGTGCCCAGCACGGCTGCGCTTCCCCTCGGCAGCGGCAGCTGCCAGCTGGGCTCTGAGAGCCGAGGATTCGCCCGGGGCCACCAAGAGGCACCCAGGGCTGGGCTGCTGCTTCTTGCAGCTCCGAGGGCCTCATTGCAGCCTCCTCTGCCCAGGCTCAGGCTGCTCCGGGCTCTGCCAGGGTTCTGCTGGGGCTCTGGCCTGGGCAAGGTGGGGTCTGCTCTCACCTCGCCCTCGCTGACAGCTCTGCACCAGCTCTGCAGCTTTCCCTGCAGCGTCCCTGTTATAAATTTTAAGAGCCAATTTCAATCAAAAACAATTTATTGCCAAGGAGAAATTTCGTACAAGAAATGGACACAAAATGGACAAAGCCAAGCAAATCAAGGAAGCGGTGCGCGCCGGGTGAAAACCTCAGACGTGAGCTCCACAGCGTCATGTCCCTCCGAGGTTTCACACCGTGTGCCTCGAGGTCCGTTCTGCTTTATCCCCTTCTTGGTTTGGACTCTGTGTACATTGTTAAAAATGGGCCAGGAGACCAGCTCCTTTTGAAAGGCCTTTATTAAAAGACAGCTCTGGGTAGGGGGCTCGAGGGGCCGCGCACATCGCCGCTGCTCCCACTGGACACCACAGAGGAGGAGGTGCAAGTCGAGCCTGCCACTGACACTGCAGAGTTGGGATTCCTTCCTCACAGGAATTCCTAGGAATCCACTTGGCTCAGTTTAGTCCAGGGGTGTCACCTTTGTTCAGTACTTGTTAGGTCATGGCGAGTAGGTGGGAAGCCTTCCACAGATGGCTGGATGTCCTCCTCGCAGGGCAGTGTCTTTCGGAGGTCCGGATTTTGGGTCGGCTCGTTGTTTTAGGGGTTTTTTGGGGTCAACTGGACTTCGGCCTGGAGTGGTGCATCATGGGAGCCTCTGGATGTCCCTATTAGGCGAGGTCAGCAGTCTGAGGAGCAGGCGGGGAGCAGTGGAGCCCTAGCCCGACGGAAGGTAAAGGGGGAATTTGGGATCTGGGGAAAGGGAATGCACAGCTTGGAACATAGGAATCTGAGATTTGAGGGTCCAACACGAACAGTTTGAAATAACAGGTAAGTAACAGCATAACCTTTTTAACTACACGGTAAACAGTATAACAATACAACATACAACATCAATACAACATACAACATACAGTGCATAACTTGGAGTCCTTTATTTAATTCATACATGTTCTGACTTGTCCCACAGACCCAGATGTTGGAGGGGGGGGCGATTCTTGAAACTTCTCTGCTGCCATATCTGCTGTTGAATTCCAAAGTTTCTATAAATTCCTTGTATTGTAATTTCTTTGTCTTCTTCTTGGAACTGGAGACAGCTCTTGCAAAATTTTCTAAGCCTCTCTGTGAGAAGGGGGTTCCTTTGGCTTTCTTAGAGGTGCTATTTCTACTATAACAACAAGTATTATGAAAACATGAATTATTCCTTATTACAATTCCCCCCTCTTTCTATTTGATAATTTTAATTCATGTTTTCAGAGCACCACTAAAAAGTTATTGCAAGTGAACCTTTTTTAAAACAAACTTAACACTACAAATGGAGAGCTAAAACATTATAAATGAGCTTCTAAAACATTACAAATGAGAACTAAAACATTACAAATGGGCTAAATGGAAAACTAAAACATTACAAATAAACCTTCTTGTTCATTCTCTTCCTTTTTTGTGGGACCTGTGAACCCTGGGCTCGGTTTCCTGAGATATAGCAACTTGCTTCCTCCTTTTTCTTTCTTATATGCTGTTGGACTCTTTATCCCCTTTTGTTTCTAAGCCCCCCCTTCCTTTTTTCCTCCTCTAGGTTTGGTCATCGGTTTGCTTCTCTTTTTGGGGTTTTCTTCCCTTGCCACCTTGGCTGTTCGGGGGAATTAGGGTTTCCTACTGGCAGGTCTCTCTGCAATTGCCGACGCCCACTGGGGTGCGACCAGTGGCGCAGTAAATTATCTTCTCTGCAGCAAAGCCATGCTTCCAGGGTCCCCTATTCTGTACGAACCGCCTCTTAAAGGTGTTCTATTTAGAGAGCTTTAACCGGACCTACTTCACAAGGAGTTTTGTTTTGTCTCTTGGCATTCAATTGCTAATATTTGGGCTTCTTGGTCCAATTTTCCCCTTATCTCCTTTTTGAAAATCTAATATTACTCATAGGAGTCGAGTTCCAATATTCTCAGGTTAGTGGTGAGCACTAGGAATCTTCTGGTTAGGTCCTATTTTTCTTTTAAACACTTAGTGCACATAGCTTTAGGCCTCATTCCCTTTTTACAGTGTACAACTCACATTTTTGGACAATAAACGCATTCCAAATGTATACATGGATAACAAATACACTCTGAGTTAGTGCAGCTTATTGTATCACTTATTGGTTTGACTGCTGGAGTCATATTTTTCAGGTTCTTGGGCGTGGATGTTACTTTCTATTAAGGGTCTTGTGATTCGACTTTTTCACTCGAGACTCGTGGGTCCACCTTTTCTTTGCCGTCTGTAGATACCAGATACGGTTGTATTTGAATATCTTTAACCTTGGGGTGTCCCACTGGGATCTTGTGCTCACGAGGCATACTATATAACATTTCAAGGGGTGATACCCCTGCTTTTGCATGAGGTTTTATTCTTAATATTTAACAGAGCAAGAGGCAAACATTTTACCTAGTTCATTTTAGTTTTAGTATCAATTTTGCAAGCTGTGCTTTGAGAGTCTGATTGATTCTTTTCACTCTTCCTGAGCTCTGGGATGCCAGGGGGTGTGGCATTCCCACTGAAACTCTAATGCTTCTGCCAATTGTCTTACAATTTTGGAGGTAAAGGGAGTTCCTTGGTCTAAATTAATGTACTCTATTACCCCAAACCTGGGTATAATCTCCTTTAACAATACCTTTGTAACTTACTCTGCCTGTTGCCTTTGCATTTGGAAAGGTCTTTACTTAATGTGTTATCTAACTAACAATTACTAACAAGTACCGATATCTCCCAACCTTGGGCAAATCAGTGAAATTAACCTGTATTTTAGCAAAAGGCTGGTATGCCAGAGGGCGCCCCTCCCCCCGCCCCACCATAGGGGTTTGTTTGTTCTTATTTTGATTTATTTTTTGACATACTATACATCCTAGCACTTCCTGTTTGGCTAATTCATATCTATTTAAAGAATTGTAAAAAGTGCTCTGCTAACGCTTGCACCTCCCCAGTGTGTTTGATTATGCAATCTTTTAAGTATTTTCCCAGCATATTCTTTTGTCACTAATTCTCTCCCGTAGCCACAGCTACAATTGCCTGTAGGCATGTGGGCCAGCCTCTATTTATTGGATCTAGAAGTTTTGACACATATCTTACAGGTTTTCATGCTCCTGCTTTGTGTTAAAAACTCTGTGCTGGGAGACTCAAAACCGGTGCAGCTATTAGTGCATCTTTTAGCTTTTTATATTTTCTTTTCTCATTTTTTTTTCAAGTCTCTTCTTTTTTTTTTTTTTTTTTTTTTTTTCCAAGAGCTAAGTTCTTTATGACAGAACTTTACCTCTTAAGAAAAGCAACTTACTCCTTTGAAGACTGGGTGTAAATTTGTCTCTTAAACAAGAATGGCAGTTGTGATAAATGCCAATCACTCATTTTTAGATATTTATGAAAATTTAATAAAGAATAAAATTGGTTACAAAAAGAAAATTAATACAAATAAAAGTTTAAAAAGTTTTAGAGACAGGACAAATAAGGAGACAATAAAAGGGGCAAAGAAAATAGGTAAGCAATGTCCTTTCCCCTCCTGACTCCATGCCAGGTCGGAGAAAGGCAATCTTTGGTTGAAAACTGCTCCTTTTTGAGGACTGAAACCTCATAATTATGCATGCTTTATCAACACAAACTTGTTTTTCAAGAGTCCTTGGCTTAAGCTTTTTGGCGACATAAAGTCGTGCCTTTGTTGATTTGGCGCGTCTGCGTTCTGAGAGATGCATTCTTTTGTCTGAAGAGGGAGAGGGGGGTTTTTTTATCTCCTGTAAAACATTCACCTGGAACAGCCCCTCTCCCTTGAGCTAAGAAAAAAACCTTACACACAAATTTTTACTAAAACTTAATGTTAAAAACTACATTTACTATTTGTTTCAAATGTTAATATTGCATAACTTTTTTTTTTTTCTAACTAGCATATTACATATAGTAAATATTTGCGTAGAGCCAAAACACCCAATATGCCTTTTTCACAATTCCCTCTTTTTCTCTTTTTATAATATTTTGGCTCGAGCAATATTTATTGTTCTCTTTCTTATGATCTCACCACAATTGTCAAATTTAATACAACAAAACAGTCTGTTAATCTGTCAAACTCAATTCTATAACTATTTCTTACATTAGTTCAATATATATACTCTTATTTATTGCTTCAAACTCTATTTTATTTAACTGTATCTTAGACCTTGTCCTTTGGATAAAGAAAGTAATCTCCCGTTTGTGTTGCAAATAGCATACAATGTTTCGAATTTGGGGTTCTGATAGTTCTCTGTTTGCTTCCCTGTTTTCTTGGTCCACGCAGAAAGTATGGGCCAGGTCAGAGCCTTTTCTCTCTCTTGGCACTGCTCCAGCAACACAGTACACAGCCAGGCTTGGGGTAATTGGGATCCCCCTGGGAGGCACCCTCTGCATCTGCCCACGCCCTAGTGGTTTGCATTCACCGGCTGGGGAAAGCTTTCTTCTCTGCAGCAGGGGCTTCCCTTCCAGGGTCCTATTTTCCCCCCTCGAGCTGTGAATTGTGTCTTAGGAGGTATTTTGCTTGGAGCGACCACAGGGAAAATTTTTACTGGTCTTTTGATACTCAGGTAAACTTTTTCCTCTAATTTTCTTTTGATCCTCTTTTTATAAATTAAATGCCAAATTGGGAGCTTCGTTTCAATATTCCCAGGTTTGTGTCAAGGGCTAAGATTACCACGGTTAGTTTGCACTCTTTCTTTTTAAGCACTTATTACACAGGGTCTCAGGCTTTACTCCCTTCTCCTTTTTGCTATGTATTACTTAGATTTTACAACAGTACACATATTCAAAATGCACATATGGATCACATATGCAACTTAATGTTTTACTCATTTATCAGTCCTTTTCTCATGTCTCAAGTTTTCCTCTTGGCTCTTGTGTATTCTTTCCAATCTTTAGGTGTCGGCAGTTGTTTTTACTCTCTTTACTCGTATTTCTTGAGTTTTCTTCTCTTCACTTACTGGAGTTCTTGTTGCTATATAAAAAAAACACAAAGAGGCCTTTCCCGGGGAGGGGTGTTTTTGGGCTTTTCATTAATGATGTGCATGCTTTTTGCTTAGGGCTAAAATTAGCACTTGCTCCTCTCGATACTAAGTTGGTTGTCTTTTAGGGAAAAAATGGATGTCTTAATCTCTCCCTTTCCCCTTATTTCTGGTTAGATAGTATTTTTATAAGGGGCATTTCGCAGCCTCAGAGAGCTGTTTGCAGTCGCAGTCTCCATGGAGACTGTTTTCCTAACAGGAAGGAGAGTTCTTGGAGGTCTAACCATAGAGTCTTGATCCTCCCAGGTAACCATAGAGGTCAAGTCCTCCAAAGGTGAGGCATGGGCGCGATCTGCCACCAGAACTTCTGGAGGGGTGCAGCCCATGCGGCCGCCCTGCCATCAGCACTCATGGCGACCGGGGCTGCCGCCCCTGGCAAAGATGGGGGCCGCGGCAGCGGCACCCTGCATCGCCGGAGCCGAGACCGCTGCAGCCGAGACCTCCGGGGACAGGACCGGCGGATCCTCGCCATACGCCAGCAGCGGGAAACCCGCTACCGGGGGGAAGGGGGAGGGTGAAAGGGCTCATTTGCCCTTGCCGGGAGGGAATGGGGGAGGGGAAGGACCCACAGCCGCTGCAAGCTGGGGAACAGCTTGCCGCTGCAACTGGGGGAACAGCCGCCGGCTGCGGCATCACTACGGCAGCGGGCGGAAAAGCCGGCGAACCCGCCGCCGCTGCAGGAGGGCCGGGAGCCGCAGCTGCCGGCGGAGAAACGGGGGGGACCCCTTCCCCCGCCGCCGCCGCCACCGCCACCGCTGGAGGTCCCGGGATCACCGCTGGTGGGGGAACAAAAGGGGAACTCCGATCTTCACGAGGGGAGGAGGGCCCGGCGGGAGAAGGAACGGGAGGGCCCCAGCCTCCGCCTCCACAGCGGCGGGCGAACCCGCCGTCCCAGCCAGCGGAGAGGGGGTGGAGACCCCTCCGCTCCTGCCGCCACCATTGCGGCGGGCAAAAAAGCGCGCAAACCCACAGCCGAGGAGGGACGGGGCGGGGAACGCGTTTCTGCCGTCTCAGGCGGACAGGAAGCCACTACCAGAGGCAGGGAAAGGGGCCCAGACCCGGTATGGCCGTTGTGGCCGCCGTGGCCACCGCCATCGAGCTGTTCTCTCTTTTTTTTTTTTTTTTTTTTTTTTTCCCTGTTCCCCCTCCTTCCCTTTCCCTGTTTTTTTTTGGGTTTTTTTTTTTTTTTCCTGTTTTGTTTCAGGGGCTTCTGTTACTTTAAAAATTTTTATTTTCTTATAGTCTCCAGTCCAACAAGTGGCATATTCTTGTTCTTCTAAATTACTCTGTTCCTTTGAATTTATAAATTCATTTAAAGCCTAGCAAATCCATTTTTCAATAGTCTCTCTACACCACCTCCCCTTGTCTCTGTTCAGTTTCTCTTTACTTTCACAAAAGCTACTTTTCTCTCCTTTCTCTCACATCACTTCTCAATACAATCCACTTCCTCCAAGAAACTACAAAAAATAAAAAATAAAGATCTACACTCTCTATACTTTTTCATTCATCTACATTCACTATATTTTACTTTTTCACTCAATCCCACACACAACAAAACAATAATAACCACAAGGTACTTTTTATCTTTCAACTATTACACTTTTTTAAGTGTCCTTGGTCAAATTTTTACACTTTTTAAGTGCCTCTGACCAAACTAAACTCTGCAGAATCCCATTCCAGATGCTCTTGAGCTCCCTTCTATTTTTCCTCTTTCTCATAAACTTTTCTAGAACTGCACACCATCTCTAAAGGTACACATATAATAAAAACCACACTTTAACACCACTTTCTTTACAAAACTTTTCTACAAGCTATCAATACATGCCTTCTCTTTCTTTCAATAGGCTTTTACTCTGTTACAAACTCTCTACACTTCTTATCACATTCTTAAATCTTTCCCCAAACTACCAAGCTATCTCTTCTCATGCATCTACACACATCTCGCATGCATTCTACCTTCTTTTACTATCAACACAAATTCCAACATTCCCCTTCTTACAAAACTTACTAACACATATTTCTTCTAACACAACTTTCATTTTCAACAATACTTCTAAAAGTTTCTTCTTTTCTTTTTCAACACACTACAACTTAAAAATAAAATGTTAACTCAACACGTGCTGGTGTGGCCGGCAGGGGAACAGATGGAGGCCCCGGTGTTACAGGGGCTGGGGCAGGTGCTGCAGCAGGCGCAGGAGAGGCTGCGGGCAGCAGCTGGTGGGGGCAGGGAAAGGGACTCACCTTGGCAGGGACTACGGCACTGCAGACAGCCTGGCTTCCTCCCCACTCGCCGGGTACAAACGGCGCTTAGCCCCCCTCCCCCCCCTCCTTCTTGCATGCTTTGTGTCTCTTGTCTTTGTTACATATAATGACTCTAGCTTCTGCTCCAATTTAACTTCAGTTCTTCCCCTCCGCTGCCCAAACATCTTTCACTTCTCCTTTTCCAACACTCCAGCAATTCTACCTTTTAACACCTTTAAACTTCACACTATAAATGCTCCTCTTTCCACACACATTTCTCTCACAAAAAGACAGTAACACAAATAAACCCCACAACACAAACACTTTTAACCTACACGCCTACTCACAAAAAGACAGCACAACAAAACAAGAAAAAATAACACACAACAAAATAAAAAACCAAAAACACACAAAACAAAAATTGGTACCCTTTTCTTTCAACTTTGGGGGTTTTTGAAGCGGATTTTTCTATCAACCAGTGGTCCTGAAAAGCTTGTTTATAATACTTACCTTGTCTTTGTTCTCGACTTACGGTGCTTTCAAAAGCAGAGTCTCCTGTCCTGCAGGGGTCTTTATTCTTCGTGTACACATTGATGTTAATTCTTTCTTTTTTCTTTGCCTTATTGTCTCCCTTTGTCTTTGGATCTTACCTCTTTCTGAGGTGCTCTGCGAGGAACAGACTCAAGGCTGCCTAAAGCAGGCAGGACGCGTCTCCCAGTTTCTAATCCTCACACAGCACCGACAGGGAGGTATTTTCGCAACCATCCTCTGCTACCAATTGTGATAAATGCCAATCACTCATTTTTAGAAATTTATGAAAATTTAATAAAGAATAAAATTGGTTACAAAAAAATTAATACAAATAAAAGTTTAAAAAGTTTTCAGAGACAGGACAAATAGTGAGACAATAAAAACGGCAAAAGAAGGTAGTCTAGACTACGTCCTTTCTCCTTCCCGGACCAGACCAGTCAGGAGAAAGGCGATCTTTGGTCTAAATCTTCTTCTTTTTGAGGACTTCAACTTCATAATTATGCATACTTTTATCTAGGACAAACTGGTTCCCCTAGGGTCCCCGGTTAAGACCTCTGGCGACAGGAAGTCTTGATTTTGTGGATTGAGGATAGGTTCTGAGAGATATGCATCTTTTTTGTCTTGAAGAATCTGAGGGGGTTTCTCTCCTGTTGTAAATCTTATCTCTGTAAAACATTCTCCTGGGGCAGTTTCTCTTTCCCTTGAGCTAAAGAAAATACCTTATACTATATGTATAGCATTCATGTCAATATTTGCGAAGAGCCAACTCCAAAATATGCATTTATAACATCCCCACAGGACCCCCCCACGTTTGGGCACAGAGGGGGCAGGGGGTGAGTACGGGGGGGGACAGGGACACATTACTCACGGGTGTCACCCCCACCCAGGTCCCCACAACCGCTGTCACTCTCAGAGCCCCCACGGGTGTCCCCTGACCCTGCCCCACCTCGGGATCCACAAGTGACCAAGGTAGAGCTGCCGGGACCCCCTGAGGGACAGCGGGACCCCAGTGACATCTACCAGAACGTGCTGTGACACTGGGGGCACTGGGGACACTCGGGACACAGGAGGTCCCTGCCCGAGGCCACCCTCCATGTGTGTCCCTCCCCCGACTCCCGTGGGTGCCCCCCGAGCCTACGAGTGGGGGATCCCCTGTGGGGCTGCCCAGAGCTCCCCGTTCCAGAGCTCCCAGTGCTCCCAGTACCACCAGGGGCTCCCCATTCCCTCCCCAGTGCCGGGGGCGGGGGCACAGGAGCCTTGTCCCTCCCGTTGGGCTCAAACCGCAGCTTTTGGATTAAACCGGGAGCGATGGTTTTTGTTTGTCCGGCTCTGCCTGCTCAGCTCGGACCGAGGAGGGTCCCGCTCAGGCTGTTGAGCAGATCGCTGCGGGATTTGCAGGATTTTTGGGGCTCTCTCCGTCCCCTGGGCACAAATGGGACAAAATGCTCGATCGAGGCATTTCCGGAGCGGTTCCCCCGCAGCTGCCCCGCAGAGGGGAAGGAGCTGCCGCTCCCTGTTTGTCCCCTCGGGGTGACAGCGGCCAAGGGCTCGGGGACCTGCGGCCCCACGGGCACCGATCCCGCAGCTGCCGAGCCCCTCGGGCCCGGCTGGAGCCCCGCCATGGAGCCGGTGGTGGACAGGGGTGTCCCCAAATCGCACCCCAAAGCCCTCGGCACCTCCAGCCCTGCCCGGTGCCCCACGGTGCCCCTGGTGCCCCCGGTGCCCCGAGCCCTGCACCCGAGCGGCGCCCGAGCCCCGGAGCTGCTACGGAGCCTTGGCCGGGCCCGGCCCCGGGGCGGGCGGGGGGCGCCGGGAGGGAGGTGCCGGGAGGGCGGAGGGGACCGGGGAGCCCGGGGAGGAGCCCCCGGCACGGCGGGAGCCGAGTCCCAGGCCTCGGGTTGCTGTCGCAGACTGCGGGCACCGGCGGTGGCCGCATGTCCCCAGCGGCTGCGACAGCGTGTGCGAGGCCGCTGTCGCGATGTGTCGGGACCGGCTGTTGCCGTGACAGCTCCGGGCGCTGGCGGGGGGAGCGGGGAGGGGCTGGGGCAGAGCTGGGAAGGGCAAATCCCAGCGGTGGCAAAGATGGAATTGCGGCAGCCCAGAGGAGCCCGAGGCTGTCAGAGGAACAGCCCTGCGGGGAGCAGCGAGGGGCACCAGGGGCTCCCGAGATTCCCCCGCAGCCCGTGGGGGTCCTCGGGGAGCAGAGACCCCCCCCACCCCTGCAGCCCTGCAGGAGCCCCCGGCCGAGCAGGGGGTGCCCGAAGGGGGCTGTGAGCCCATGGGAAGCCCCCGCTGGAGCAGCTCCCGAGAGGGGAAGGTGTTTTGCAGACGCGTTTCGCTTCTCCTTTTCCAGCTCTGAGCTCATGAATGATAAATTCAATTCATTTCTCCCAGTCGAGCCCGGTTTTGGCCCTTCCTGTCATCCCTGCCCTTCTCCCAGGACAGGGCACCACCGGCTAGGATGTGCCACCCCCAGGATGTGTCACCCCCGCCACAGGGACACCCCTGAACAGGGACAGGACACCCTGGATGTGTCCCCCCAAGGACAGAGCCTGTCCCCCCCCATGTCTGACTCAGCACAAAAAACCTCTTCCTTCTGCTGAAGGAGAGAGAATGTGAAACTGTTGGGGGAGGGGGCACAGCTGGACATCCCCAGCCCCCCAAACCCCCCCTGGTCCCCTACAGCCCCCGCACCCCTTTTCCCCTCCCCGGGGTCCCCTCATCCCGGTACCTGCTCAGGAGCTCCCCGGGATCGCTCAGCAGGGACCTGGGGGTTGCAAAAGTGATGGAAAAAAGGAAGGAAATGGAAATGAAGAGAGGAAAAAGCCCCTGGGAGGCTGGGGGGGTCACAGATCCAGAGCCCCTTGGAATCCTGGGGTAACCCCGAGGCCACGACCACCTTGTGGGGGCAGTGCTGGACCCTGACTCACCCCAAAATCTGAGGCAACCAGGGAAAGAGCTGTGATCCACGGGCCCATGCAGCCACTGCTCGTCCCTGGCACCCCCATTCCCCTGGGAACCCACCCATGGGACTCCCATTCTTTCTGTCCCCGCTCCCTGGGACCCCCATCCCGGCACTCACATTCCCCAGGGCCTCCGTTCCCAAGGAACCCCACTCCCAAGGAACCCCATCCCAGTAATTGCAGCCCCTGGGATCTCCATTCTTCTGGGAGGTGGATTCCCCCAGGGCACCCACACTTGGCTCCCTACAACCCCAGCCTTCAAATACTCCCAACGCCATGTCCCCACTGTACCCCACTGTGTCCCCGCCAGGTCCCCGCCATGTCCCACCATCACCCCCCATGTCACAAAATGTCCCCACCCGGCCGACAGCCAGTTCACACCCTGCCCCCACCAAGGGCCACCAACACGTGAGGATGAGACCTGACCCCGCTTCCTTCCCCTTTGGTCAAAGAGTTGTCACAGCAGGGACAGGTGGCCACAGCAGCGAGTGACAGCCAGCCCTGGGTGGCCGGGGACACGGGGATGGCCGGGAAGGTGGCACTGCTGCTCCTGTGGGGTGAGTGCCCCGGGCATGGTGATGGGCAGAGAGTGGTGGGGAGGGGGCCCAGGGGGACTGCGGAGTCCCCTGACGTCCCCAAGGGCAGCAGAGCCAGTGCATGAGGTGACCGGGGCTGTGGGGTGGCTGTGGGGACAGGAGAAGGGAGAGAGGAATGAGGGGACAATCCTGCGGGAGGGACAGGGATTTGAGGAGGCATCATGGGGCTGGTGCAGCTGTGGGGACAGAGACAGGGGCACAGGGATGCAGGGACAGGGACAGGGGGACAAGTACCATGCAGATGTGGCCACGGGGACAGAGCCTTTGGGGCTGTTGGGGGTGAACTGTGCCAGCACAGGGTGGCTGTGGTGGCCCCAATTCTGGGGTTTCCTCAGTGTCCCTGTGTCTTGCCTGAGCATTGGGTGGCCACGGTGTCCCTGTCCCCGAGGGGTCCGTGCCACACAAGCACAGTTTGGGGACAGCCCCCACACTCCCCACTGTCCCCAGAGTGCCACCCCCACCCAGCCCTGTCCCTTCTCCCTTCCAGCCCAGACCCTCGGCATCGCTGGTGAGTCCTCCCTCGGGGGATGACATGTCCCCGTCCCACTGGCCCCAGCCCTGCGGTGGCCCTGGCAGGCTGGTGTCCCCTGTCACCTGCAGGCGCCCAGACCACCCAGCTCCTGGTGCAGCCCCCCTGGATGCCGGCAGTGCTATGGGACCGGGTGACACTGACCTGCCAGGGCTCGGGGACCGCCAGTGCCACCACCTGGTACAAGGACAGGCAGAGCTGGGGGCAGAAGGGACATGACCTCTTCAATGTCACCGAGAGTGGCACCTACACGTGTGACAGACCCGGCAGTGGACACAGCTCCCCCGTGAGAGTCTCAAATGGTGAGAGGGATTTAAATTATTGGGGTGGCCCCCTGGTAGCTCTGGGTGAGCTCCACTCCGGAGGTGGCCTCACAAGGCAAGAGCCTGTCCCCTGCACACGGGGACATCCCAGTGCACCCCAGTGTGATGGGACCCCCGTGGTGACACCTGTGCCACGGGGCTGCTCCTGCTGTCCCTGGGATCCTCCCGGGCAATGGAGGCTCCACCCAGATGTCCCTGGTGCCACCTGGGACCTGTCTGGAGCCCCTCAGGGTGACAGGACCTCCCTGTCCCCCAGAACGGCTGGTACTGCAGGTGCCGGCACGGCCGCTGCTGGAGGGGGACACGGTGACACTGCGCTGCCGGGGCTGGCAGGACGTGTCGGTTACCGAGGTGCGATTTTACCGTCGGGACAAGGAGGTGAGGAAGACCGTCCGTGGGACCGAGCTGTCCCTGTCCCCTCTGCAGCTGCGCCACAGCGGCCGCTACCGCTGCGAGGGCTGGGTGACCTTCAAGCGATCACAGGAGTGGCAGAAATCGCGGCCGGTGACAGTGACAGTGCACGGTGAGCACCCCACACCTCTGCACCCCTCTGACCCTCCCCAGGGACTCGGGGTCACAAATCCCCCTCCCCTCTCCTCCCCAGAGCTCTTCACGGTGCCGGTGCTGGAGGGTCCCCCCGAGCTCACCGAGGGGTCCCCCCTCAATCTCAGCTGCCTCAGCAACCCCAGCCCCCTGCGGCCCCCAGCCCCCCTCCTGCACCTCTTCTACCGGGACGGGCGGTGGGTCGGGGGCCCGCAGGGGTCCCCGCAGTTCCTGGTGCCCGCCGTGGGGGTCTCCCACTCGGGGAATTACAGCTGCCAGGTGCGCTCCGAGGGCGGGGCCGTGCAGAAGAGCAGCGCCCGGCTCGGCGTCATGGTGCGCGGTGAGTGCGGGGATGGGCACGGGGAGCCCCCGCAGCCCCCTCGGGTCCCCTGCCTCGGTACCTCCGTATCCCCCAGAGATATTTCCTGAGTCTCCCCACCTCCGCCCTGTGTCCCTTCATCCCTCTCTGTGGGGTGACCCCACCCACGACATCCCCAATCACACCCATCCACCCCCCCTGTCGGCTGCCAGCCCCTCCCTGTGACCTCAGCCCCGTCTGTGTCCCCGCAGTGCCCGTGGCCAATGCCACCATCAGCCCCGGTCCCCTGTCACACCAGGTGCGCCCAGGTGACCCCGTCACCCTGCGCTGCTCGGTGCAGGTGGGCTCAGCCCCTGTCACCTTCACCTGGCTGAAAAACGGGCAGGAGGTGGCCCGGGGTCCCCTCCTGGAGCTCAGGGACGTCGCTGTGGGACATTCGGGCACCTACCAGTGCGTGGCCACCAACCAGCTGGGACAGGACGGGCACCGCGTGTTCCGGGCACTCAGCCCCGAGCTGGCCCTGGAGGTGACCCCTGCCTCACCCTGGGTCACAGGTGAGGTCACACGGGGTCACACGGGGGGTGCAGGACCCTCAGGGTTCAGGGTGATCCTGATGTGTCCCCCTCTGTCTCCAGCAGTGGCCGCAGGGATTGGTGGGTCCTTCCTGTTCCTGGTCCTGCTCGTGGCTGTCACCGTGGGCTGGCACCGGTGTCACCCCTGGGGTGGGTGACAATGGGGGCGAATGGGTGTCCCAGGGATTGGGGTGAAGCCCCCCCAGACTTTGGGCGCCATACGGTGTCACCAACAGCTCCTGACTCAGCTGGAGCTGAGACCCCAAACATCTTGGCTGGGGTTGCTGGGGGATTTGGGGAGGTCCTGGAGGGTCGTGCAGGGATGTTGGGGATTCTGTCAGGCGGTTTGGGAGGGAGTTTGAGGGCTCTGGAAGCTCAGGGGGTTCAAGGGATGGTTCAAGGCTTTTTGGGGGCTTTAGGGATGATTGAGGGTCCTGCAGGCAATCAGGGGTCCAGAGGGTGTTCAGGGACCTTGAGGACCCCACAGTCACCCCTCCCCTTTTCCCTTTGCAGCCCTCAGGAAGCAGCAGGAAAGGTGAGTGGGGGGCTCCAGGTCTGACCCCCCAATTGTCCCTCACTGCAAATCCCCGCCCCTACAGACACCCCCGTATCCCCGCAGGGTCCCCCCGGATCCCCCGACCCCCCCAGAGGAGGGGGAGGTGCTGTACACCCACGTCGTGAGCACCAAGCGGGCAGGGGGTGAGTACGGGGATGGGGAACACAGTGACATGTCACCCACGGTGTCACCCCCACCCAGGTCCCCACAGCCGGTGTCTCTTGCAGGGCCCCCCCGTGTCACATCCCCCCAGGTGATCTACGCCGAACTGCTGGGACCCCACAGGCGACAGCAGGACCCCAGTGACATCTACCAGGACGTGCTTTGACACTGGGGACACTGGGGGCACTGGGGGCACTGGGGACACTGAAGGTCCCTGCCCGAGGCCACCCCCCGTGTTTGTCCCCCCCCGGCTCCCGTGGGTGCCCCCCGTGCCACGAGTGGGGGATCCCCTGTGGGACTGCCCAGAGCTCCCCGTTCCAGCGCTCCCAGTGCTCCCAGTACCCCCAGGGGCTCCCCATTCCCTCCCCAGTGCCGGGGGCGGGGGCACAGGAGCCTTGTCCCTCCCGTTGGGCTCAAACCGCAGCTTTTGGATTAAACCGGGAGCGATGGTTTTTGTTTGTCCGGCTCTGCCTGCTCAGCTCGGACCGAGGAGGGTCCCGCTCAGGCTGTTGAGCAGATCGCTGCGGGATTTGCAGGATTTTTGGGGCTCTCTGCGTCCCCTGGGCACAAATGGGGCAAAATGCTCGATCGGGGCATTTCCGGAGCGGTTCCCCCGCAGCTGCCCCGCAGAGGGGAAGGAGCTGCCGCTCCCTGTTTGTCCCCTCGGGGTGACAGCGGCCAAGGGCTCAGGGACCTGCGGCCCCACGGGCACCGATCCCGCAGCTGCCGAGCCCCTCGGGCCCGGCTGGAGCCCCGCCACGGAGCCGGCGGTGGACAGGGGTGTCCCCAAATGGCACCCCAAAGCCCTCGGCACCTCCAGCCCTGCCCGGTGCCCCCCGGTGCCCCCGGTGCCCCGAGCCCCGCACCCGAGCGGCGTCCAAGTCCCGGAGCTGCTGGCGAGGGAGGTGGGGAGGGGCTGGGGCAGAGCTGGGAAGGGCAAATCCCAGCGGTGGTAGAGATGGAATTGCGGCGGCCCAGAGGAGCCCGAGGCTGCCGGAGGAACAGCCCTGCGGGGAGCAGTGAGGGGCACCAGGGGCTCCAAAGATTCCCCCGCAGCCCGTGGGGGTCCCCGGGGAGCAGAGACCCCCCCCCCCTGCAGCCCTGCAGGAGCCCCCGGCCGAGCAGGGGGTGCCCGAAGGGGCTGTGAGCCCGCGGGAAGCCCCCGCTGGAGCAGCTCCCGAGAGGGGAAGGTGTTTTGCAGACGCGTTTCGCTTCCCCTTTTCCAGCCCTGAACTGATGAATGATAAATTCAATTAATTTCCCCGAGTCGAGCCCGGTTTTGGCCCTCCCTGCCCTCCCTGCCCTTCTCCCAGGACAGGGCACCACCGGCTGGGATGTGCCACCCCCGGGATGTGTCACCCCCGCCACAGGGACACCCCTGAACAGGGACAGGACCCCCTGGATGTGTCCCCAAGGACAGAACCTGTCCCCCCCCATGTCTGACTCAGCACAAAAAGCCTCTTCCTTCTGCTGCAGGAGAGAGAAAGTGAAACTCTTGGGGGGGCACAGCCGGACACCCCCAGTCTCCGAAACCCCCCCAGCTCCCTTAAAGCCCCCGCACCCCTTTTCCCCTCCCCGGGGTCCCCTCATCCCGGTACCTGCTCAGGAGCTCTCCGGGATCGCTCAGCAGGGACCTGGGGGGTGCAAAAGAGACGGAAAAGAGGAAGGAAATGGAAATGAGGAGAGGAAAAACCCCTGGGGGTCTGGGTGGGTCAGAGGCCCAGAGCCCCTCGAATCCACCTGGGGTGACTCCCAGCAAACCAGGAGCACATGAGGAGAGCAATGCTGGGCTCTGGCTCACCCCAAAATCTGAGGCTCACCCCTTGAAGGAGCTGTGACCCACGGGCCCACCCAGGCACTGCCCATCCCTGGCACCCCCATTCCCCTGGGAATCGAGCCATGGCACCCCCATTCCTGAAGTTTCTCTTCCCTGGGACCCCCATCCCAGCACTCACATTCCCCAGGATCTCCCTGGCCCAGGATCCCCATTCAGAGGAGCCCCCTCCCACAAACTCCATCCCTTACAATGCCCCTTCCCCCAGGACATTGATTCACCCAGGAACCCCCATTGCCACGGGCCCATCCCAATCCCCCCACATCCCCATCCCATGACCCCAAATCCATGGAGCCCCACATTCCCCTTGGACTCTCAGCCCTGAGCCCCCCACCCCTGGGACCCCAAACCCCCTGAGACCCCCACTCCTGTGAAACCCATGTGCCACCATGTGCCACCCAGCCTTGTCCCCAGCCTGTCCCCATCCTGCCCACAGCCTGTCCCCAGCTTGTGGCCACCCTGCCCCCAACAAAGCTCACCACGACGTGGAGATGAGGACTGACCTGACTTCCACTTTGGCCAAAGAGCTGCCAACCAGGGGTGCAGTGGCCACAGCAGCGAGTGACAGCCAGCCCTGGGTGGCCGGGGACACAGGGATGGCCGGGAAGGTGGCACTGCTGCTCCTGTGGGGTGAGTGCCCCCCGGCATGGTGGTGGGCAGAGAGCGGTGGGGAGGGGGCCCAGGGGGGCTGTGAGGTCCCCTGAGGTCCCCAAGGGCAGCAGAGCCAGTGCATGAGGTGACCAGGGCTGTGGGGTGGCTGTGGGGACAGGAGAGGGGGGACAGGACAGGAGGGACAGGAATGGGGAGACAGATTTGGGGAGGCGTCATGGGGCTGGTGCAGCTGTGGGGACAGGGACAGGGGCACAGGGATGCAGGGACAGGGACAGAGGGACAAGCACTTTCACCTACTCATTTGTCACCATGGAGGTAAGACCTACTCATTCCTTTGCTGAAACTCACAGGCAAAAGGATCCCTCCAATTATTTGACATATTTAAATCCCTTCTCAGAAGTTACTGACAGCAGAGTAGGGGTCTCTTGAGGGTCTCTGCTGGTCATTTGGGGAACATCCCACTCCTCAAACTCTCCTCGGATGTTCAAGAGCCTCCTACAACCACTTGCGTCCCCCGAATGCATTCCAGCGACCTTCTTAGCAGGACTACTCTATTCTCAAGGCTGAGGGAGCCACTTGCACACAGCAATCACTGCACTGGGGGAATAGAGGGCTCAACGCTGTCTGTTAATGCTAACCGAATTCATGATTTGTTACAGTTCAACATTTTCTCAACAACTTCCTTCTCTGGGAATTGCTCACAAGCATTTCCTCAATGCACCTGGAAAATGGTTTTGCTGACTGAAGCCACATGGTGCCTTTTCTTCAGCAATTAAGAAAGAAAACACAAATTGCCTACTGAAACCCTTCTGCTCCCTTCCTTCACTGCTCAAGCACAACCCACTGGCTCATCCCCGATTCCCTTGGTGATATATGAAGTAATATTTGGCTGCAGCCAAAAGATTATTAGAAAAAAGAATGGAAGTTGTTGGTTTGAGGTGTTGTTATTGAGGGTTTGGATTTGTTCTAGTTGATTTGTTGGGTGTTGCTGTCAGCTGGGAGAGGGGCCAAGTTGAAGACCAAAAGGGAAGTAGGATAAGACAGACAAGTAGACTGTGAGGAGAGAAGATAAGTTCCCCAGTATCCAGCCAAAGGGAAAGGGGAGACGCTTTGCCCTGGGCTGGGAAAGGCAATAAAAAGCAGCGTTCTATTGGGGGGTGTGTGTGTGTTAGGCTCTTGGGAGAGAGAGATCCACACCCAGCTCAGGTGAATCCTTACTAAGAAACTGTTCTCTTTTGCTTTGATGACTTTGTCCCCACTGACTTTCATTGAAGAGTTGGCTCCTTTCTAACACCTCTCTCCCAGCAGCTCAGGGCTGTATTGCACAGTGCTTGCTGTGTGCCAGGCAGCACAAAGCAGGCTGGCCTGGTGCCCCTGAATATTTCTGCACAACACTCTGCATTTCACCCCTTTGCTCCGGCTCGGTGCAGAGCTCCAGGATTGCAGGTGCTTCTTCTAAGAGCTGTGTGAGGCCCTGGCTGCTGCAGATGTGCCCTGACAAGCTGTCCCTGCCTGAGGCTGCCCTCGGTTCCCCTGGCAGAAGCGCCGTGCCTGAAGGACGCTGCCCTGTGCTGGAGCCTGTGGAGCAGCCCGGCTCCCTCCCGCTGTGCCCAGAGGGCTGCACACACTGCTCACCTTTGCCAGCAGTTCCAGGGCAGCCAGCACAAGAGCAGGAATGCTCAGCCAGGCCTCCAGCCCTCGGCTGTCCTTTGCCTTTCTCTCCTGCTGTGCAGACTCCACAGGGCCAATGCCACCAGGCTGTGCTGTGCCCAGCACGGCTGCGCTTCCCCTCGGCAGCGGCAGCTGCCAGCTGGGCTCTGAGAGCCGAGGATTCGCCCAGGGCCACCAAGAGGCACCCAGGGCCGGGCTGCTGCCTCTTGCAGCTCCAAGGGCCTCATTGCAGCCTCCTCTGCCCAGGCTCAGGCTGCTCCGGGCTCTGCCAGGGCTCTGCTGGGGCTCCAGCCTGGGCAAGGCGGGGCCTGCTCTCACCTCGCCCTCGCTGACAGCTCTGCACCAGCTCTGCAGCTTTCCCTGCAGCCTCCCTGTTATAAATTTTAAGAGCCAATTTCAATCAAAAACAATTTATTGCCAAGGAGAAATTTCGAACAAGAAATGGACACAAAATGGACAAAGCCAAGCAAATCAAGGAAGCGGTGTGCACCGGGTGAAAACCTCAGACGTGAGCTCCACAGCGTCACGTCCCTCTGAGGTTTCACACCGTGTGTCTCGAGGTCCGACTGCTTTATTCCCTTCTTGGTTTGGACTCTGTGTACATTGTTAAAAATGGGCCAGGAGCCCAGCTCCTTTTGAAAGGCCTTTATTAAAAGACGGCTCTGGGTAGGGGGCTCGAGGGGCCGTGCACACCGCCGCTGCTCCCACTGGACACCACAGAGGAGGAGGTGCAAGTCGAGCCTGCCACTGACACTGCAGAGTTGGGATTCCTTCCTCACAGGAATTCCTAGGAATCCACTTGGCTCAGTTTAGTCCAGGGGTGTCACCTTTGTTCAGTACTTGTTAGGTCATGGCGAGTAGGTGGGAAGCCTTCCACAGATGGCTGGATGTCCTCCTCGCAGGGCAGTGTCCTTCAGAGGTCCGGATTTTGGGTCGGCTCGTTGTTTTAGGGGTTTTTTTGGGGTCAGCTGGAGTTCTGCCTGGAGCGGTACATCATGGGAGCCTCTGGATTTCCCTATTAGGCGGGGTCAGCAGTTTGACGAGCAGGCAGGGAGCAGCAGAGGCCTAACCCGACAGAAGGTAAGGGGGGAATTTGGGATCTGGGGAAAGGGAATAAACAACTTGGAACATAGGAAACTGAGATTTGAGGGTACAGATTCAACACGAACAGTTTGAAATAACAGGAAAGTAACAGCATAACCTTTTTAACTACATGGTAAACAGTATAACAATACAACATACAACATCAATACAACATACAACATACAGTGCATAACTTGGAGTCCTTTATTTATTTCGTACACATCCTGACTTGTCCCACAGACCCAGATGTCGGGGTGGGGGGGCGGTTCTTGAAACTTCTCTGCTGCCGGATCTGCTGTTGAATTCCAAAGTTTCTATAAGTTCCTTGTATTGGAATTTCTTTGTCTTCTTCTTGGAACTGGATACAGCTCTTGCAAAATTTTCTAAGCCTCTCTGTGAGAAGGGGGTTCCTTTGGCTTTCTTAGAAATTATATTTCTACTATAACAACAAGTATTATGAAAACATGAATTATTCCTTATTACAATTCCCCCCTCTTTCTATTTGATAATTTTAATTCATGCTTTCAGAGCACTACTAAAAGGTTATTGCAAGTGAACTTTTTTTTAAAACAAACTTAACACTACAAATGGAGAGCTAAAACATTATAAATGAGCTTCTAAAACATTACAAATGAGAACTAAAACATTAGAAATGGACTAAATGGAAAACTAAAACATTATAGATAAACCTTCTTGTTCATTCTCTTCCTTTTTTGTGGGACCTGTGAACCCTGGGCCCGGTTTCCTGAGATATAGCAACTTGCTTCCTCCTTTTTCTTTCTTATATGCTGTTGGACATTTTATCCCCTTTTGTTTCTAAGCCTCCCCTTCCTTTTTTCCTCCTCTATGTTTGGTCATCGGTTTGCTTCTCCTTTTGGGGTTTTCTTCACGTGCCACCTTGGCTGTCCAGGGGAATTAGGGTTTCCCACTGGCAGGTCTCTCTGCAATTGCCGACGCCCACTGGGGTGCGACCAGTGGTGCAGTAAATTATCTTCTCTGCAGCAAAGCCATGCTTCTGGGGTCCCCTATTCTGTACGAGCTGGGAACCGCCTCTTAAAGGTGTTCTATTAAGAGAGCTTTAACCGGACCTACTTCACAAGGAGTTTTGTTTTGTCTCTTGGCATTCAATTGCTAATATTTGGGCTTCTTGGTCCAATTTTCCCCTTATCCCCTTTTTGAAAATCTAATATTACTCATAGGAGTCGAGTTCCAATATTCTCAGGTTAGTGGTGAGCACTAGGAATCTTCTTGTTAGGTCCCATTTTTCTTTTAAACACTTAGTGCACAAAGCTTTAGGCCTCATTCCCTTTTAACAGTGTACAACTCACATTTTTTGACAACAAACGCATTCCAAATGTACCCATGGATAACCAATACACTCTGAGTTAGTGCAGCTTATTGTGTCACTTATTGGTTTGACTGCTGGAGTCATATTTTTCAGGTTCTTGGGCATGGATGTTACTTTCTATTTAGGGTCTTGTGATTTCACTTTTTCACTCGAGACCCGTGGGTCCACCTGTTCTTTGCTGTCTGTAGATACCAGATACGGTTGTATTTGAATATCTTTAACCTTGGGGTGTCCCACTGGGATCTTGTGCTCACGAGGCATACTATATAACATTTCAAGGGGTGATAGCCCTGCTTTTGCATGAGGTTTTATTCTTAATATTTAACAGAGCAAGAGGCAAACTTTTTACCTAGTTCATTTTAGTTTTAGTATCAATTTTGCAAGCTGTGCTTTGAGAGTCTGATTGATTCTTTTCACTCTTCCTGAGCTCTGGGATGCCAGGGGGTGTGGCATTCCCACTGAAACTCTAATGCTTCTGCCAATTGTCTTACAATTTTGGAGGTAAAGAGAGTTCCTTGATCTATATTAATGTACCCTATTACCTCAAACCTGGGTATAATCTCCTTTAACAATACCTTGGCTGTTGCCTTTGCATTTGGAAAGGTCTTTACTTAATGTGTTATCTGACTAACAATTACTAACAAGTACCGATATCTCCCAACCTTGGGCAAATCAGTGAAATTAACCTGTATTTTAGCAAAAGGCTGGTGTGCCAGAGGGCGGCCCACCCCGCCTCCCCCCCCCCCCCGCCCCCCCCAGGGGTTTGTCTGTTCTTATTTTGATTTATTTTTTGACATACTATACATCCTAGCACTTCCTGTTTGGCTAATTCATATCTATTTAAAGAATTGTAAAAAGTGCTCTGCTAACGCTTGCGCCTCCCCAATGTGTTTGATTATGCAATCTTTTAAGTATTTTCCCACCATATTCTTTTGTCACTAATTCTCTCCCGTAGCCACGGCTACAATTGCCTGTAGGCATGTGGGCCAGCCTCTATTTATTGTGTCTAAAAGTTTTGACACATATCTTACAGGTTTTCGTGCTCCTGCTTTCTGTTAAAAACTCTGTGCTGGGAGACTCAAAACCGGTGCAGCTATTAGTGCATCTTTTAGCTTTTTATATTTTCTTTTCTCATTTTTTTTCAAGTCTCTTATTTTTTTTTTTCCAGGAGCTAAATTCTTTATGACAGAACCTTACCTCTTAAGAAAAGCAACTTACTCGTATGAAGACTGGGTGTAAATTTGTCTCTTAAACAAGAATGGCAGTCCTTAGTTTTCCTTTGTTTGTTTTTTTATATTTGCCTCATTTCTCTTATATTTCAGATTTTTGCTATTTTCATTTCAACAACAAATATAATTTTCCAATACAGATCTTTTTTTTCTATGGCAATGCCTTAGGAACATGTTTTGTGTTAGACCTTAAGGTTTTCATTTGCCCTTTAACTACTTTTTCCTTTATACCTGCACTTGAAAACCTAACAATTTACTACAAATTATTCTAACCATCATCTCACAATACCCGGGAGCAACCACTTCAAATCATGTTCTATTTATTAACAGCAGGCATTAAGAGATTCCTTTAAAATCAAGGTTCCAGCACAATATTGGTCTTTTTAACCACTGTACGGCAATAAAATTGTGCTCATTCGTGGTTTTTTAGAGTTTTCTTGTGTTGAATAGACTGCTAAGAACCGAAGGCCAGCAAATACAATTAAAATATCAATACTGAAAGCTTTGTTAACACATAAGGGGTGTTGAAGATCTCTGCAGGAATGGTCCAACTGAAACTACTTAACTAATTAAGCAAAGGCTTGTGCCCTATTTTTATTTCCAAGCATTTTCAAAACAAAACAGCTATTTTAATGATTAAAACAAACTTATTTAATCCACTGATGTAACTTGGAAGTTCAACATGTTCTACCTACATTCACAAGGGAAAAATAAGAAGTTTTAATTATCTTTGCTTCATTTAACAAAAAGCTAAAAGAGTATTTTAATACAAAATTTTCAAATATTTATATGAGTAAAATGCTCTGAACAATTTTAATATTTTTATGGCTTTTAATAAACTGGAGCCCTCAAATTTTATTGGCAGATGTTAAATTTACCACCTGAAAGGCAGCATAAAAATTTTGTTCAACTCCAAGACTTTCTTTAACTGAGATAATTAAGCAAGAAATGTTTCTTTTTCTTTGATACTTTTCTTTGATACTCCAATTACTTTCAGCTTCCCCCAACTCGAGGCTTTTCTACTGCTCAAAAACGCAGGATAGATATTTTGACCCTCATATAAAATCGATAAAGGACAGGAAGAGGTTGAGATACAGATGGTAGCTGATAGGCAGCTCACAGGCTACAACACAAAATGATGAAGAGTGATTAGCAAAGTTAGTTAAGGGGGTAACAACTGATGAGTGCCTGACTGCAGAATACCTTTTATTCTAAGGTCTTTTTAATAAACAAACCAGAGCTGCTTAGAACTACTGGTGTCTGTCTCACTGCTCTTCATTTGTAAATTCTATTTTCCCTCCCTTCCTCCCTCAGCACTGTCTCTTTAGCCGCCTCGCCCTTCCCCCCCCAGCAGCTCGCTTCTCACAGCGAGTCCGAGAAGCGGAGACAGCTCTCGGCAGCGGGGGGGCCGCGACTGCGGGGGAAGCAAAGGCACGGGCGCTTCTGCGAAAGGGGAGGGCTGCGGTGCCCCCGGGAACCGCGGCTTCCCCCCACACACACGGAAAAGCCGCTTTCTCGGAGCGGGGAGCACTCCCTCCTGCTCCGTCCCGCCGCCTCCCCTCCCCGCCCCGGGAAAGTGTCCCCGGGAGGGAACTCCGAGCCAGACCCGGGGACGGGGCGCCCGGGTGATGGAAAGTCCTGTGTGGACAGGGATCTCGGGCTTCCTCCCGCAGGAAGTCCTGGGGCTGGGAATGCTACTGGGGGTTGCAATCCTTGTTGGAAAGTTGCAATTTCGGAGAAGGCAAAGGTGCCGATGCTCTTTACTGGGGACTGTGGAGATTCCCGGGGCTGGGACACCCCTGGAAGAGGTTGGCTTCCCGCAGGAGGCTGCTGTTTCAGGGTAGGGATTCCTTCCGAGCCCCCTGCCACTAAAACCGGGGCACTCAGCACCATTCATGGGGGTGGGAGATCACCCAACGGATCCTATTCTTCCCCCCCCCCCACTCTGATGCACACTGAGTACAGCTTTGCATTCAATCTTCCCCTGTACTAAAACGCACTTGCGCTTTTCTCCTGGTCACTGTCCTTGCAAGTACAAATTCTAACAACATTTTACAAATCCAAGTATTAAAAAATCTCAAAATTTGGCTACTCCAAATTTTCTTTAATTCTTTCTAATCACTTAATACCTACTCCAAGGGACTTTCTCGGGGGATTTTCAGGGTATACTCTCTCTACTGACCTTCCCATTCTCGCCATTTTCTGAGTTTTACTCTTACCTTGTTTCATCTTTTGAATTTGGACGGTCCTGAAGCAATGTCTCCTGTCTGTCAGGGGTCTTGAAAAACTGTTTCAAATGTACCTTTCCGTGGTCCCTGAAGATTTTCTTTCAGGGGCTGCCAGCCTGTTTTCCCCAGCAGGGAGTCAGCCCGAGGGGATCAGGCTGGTAGCGAGCTCTCACTTTTTCCTTACCTTTTCCCTATCCAACTGAGAAGCTTACCAATCCCCGAAATCTGAAGGGACGTACCCTTCCTCTCAGTTCCCCGGTGGCTACCCTGGTGTATTTCCCGTGTGTGAAACAGACTCCTTCTTGCTCTTTCACTCTTTTTACCACTTGCTTCCCTTGTCACCGACCGTGTATCTCGCGATACAGCAGGACTGCAGTTCAAAGGTCCACACTCGCTTAGCGAAATTTTTCATATCTCATCCTCACACATACACACACACACACACACACTGCCACCCCCTACCCAACCATGCGTACTTGTCAACTCACCCTTTTCCGTGTGGATTCTGAGTGCACTTAGAGTTTTACGAGTAGAAAAATAAACCGCGGTTCCAGAAGAAGCCCCCTGTTACCGGGCTTTCTGGCGAGTTCCTGAGAGCTCACAAAGCTAGCCTTTTCTTCAAATTTGCTTGGTTCATGGCTTTTGTTGGCTTTCTCAGTTGGTTGTCCTGGTGATTGCTCCTGAAATAAATAAAGGGCTCCAAGTTATGCATTTTATGTTGTATATTGTATTGATGTTGTGCTGCGGTCCGCGGGCTCGGGCTTGCGCCGCGGCAGGGGGAATGGCTAATTAATCATCGCAGCTTGAATTAGTGGGGTCCGGTCCGGAACGAACACACTGCGACACGACCCAGTCGCGGAGGGTCTCTCAATCGCAAGAGATTGATGCAATCGACGGAGAGAGAACATTTATTGAAGTCGCGCACGGCTTTTAAAATCGTGCTGATGTCACATCCCGAGCCGCGTGCAGCAGCGCGATTGGACGCGACCGCGAGGGGAGGGAATGCCGCGGAGAGAGAGCGCTGAGCTGCGCGTGCGGAGCGGGGTCTGCGCACGCCGCTGAACCGCGTGTGCTGCGCACGGCACCGAGCCACACCGGGAGAGAGCTGCGGCAGGAGAGAGCCGCGCCGCGCCTCCCGCGCAGGGTCCATTCGCAGCACAGAGCCACGGGGGGGCAGGGCGCTGCTGATGAGGAATGCCGAGGCATTCCTGCCGCGGCGTGCCTGCTGCGCAGGGGCTGCGAACTGCACTCTGACACCCGACATTTCCCCCCTCTCTAAGAACAGGGAACTTTACAATAAAATTAACTTGGTGTTAGTAACAACGAATGAACAGGTGTTAGTAAAACTGCGGTACATATTTTTCGCAACACGATAGGGCATTTATAACTTGGACGCAAGTACATTTGACCATCACGTTAACTGCTTGTGTTCTAGGAACATAACGTTGACAGTGTCCAAACGCGCTCTGATAAACTGGGTTAACTTGTTAAGAATGCAGGGACCGAAAATGAGCATTAACATAAGAATGACAACGGGTCCAACAAGGGCTGAAACAAGGGTAGGAATCCACGGGGATTGGTTGAACAGGGAATTGAACCAATTCTGAGGGTGATGCTGCTTGCTGGGCTGTTCGAGTCTTTCTCGGAGCTCTGCCATCGACTGTCGGATTGGCCCAGAGTAATTTGAGTAAAAACAACACTTCTCGTTCAAGGCAGCGCACAGACTTCCTTGTCACAGCAACAGGAGATCTAAACCATGCCTGTTTTGCAGCACCACCTCAGCAAGGGAGTTAAGGGATTTTTCTAAGTCTGAAATGGATTTTTGGATCCGCAGTAAATCCTCGTCAGCTGTGGTCTGCAGCTGACTGAGTCCTTGTCTTTGGGTCACAAGTGCAGAGACGCCTGTCACTGCACCCGTCGCTCCGAGTCCTAGAAGGACTGTGAGGCTGACTGCCATTATCAGTTCTCTTTTTTGCCTTGTGGGATCAGCTTCGAGCCGGAAGAGCATCTGGTTGTCGGAGTAGTATAGGATTCTGGGGACAACAACAACTTGGACACAGAAATCGTTACTTTCTTTAAAGTGTTTGATGGACACACAGGGGGTGACACCTGTGGGCTTACAAGCCCACGTTCCTGGGGTGGCAGGGATTGCCCAGGACTGTGTCTTATCTAGGGTGACTGATGTGTTACAAATCTCTCTATGTCGATGTATCAGGTGACTGTTGCCTATACAAACTCCTTTCCCCGAGATCTGCTCTAAGGTGATTCCTTTCCGGGGAGTGTCCCACAGGCATTGCTTGGGATTACTATCTTTGGAGTAGCTGAATCGTGTGCCAAGGGCTACTCCCTCATAAAAAGGTGGGTAGGTATCGTAACAAAGCCAACAAGAGCTGGTAAGGTTTGGCTTCGTGGCATTCAAGGAGGAGAATGCCGCTCTTAGCATTCGGTAGAAAAGTGTGTGTGAGGTCAGTTCGAATGTGTCATGGAACGTTGGTGCAACAGTGGTAAGGTCTGGTGGAATGTTCTTTACTTTTCTTTCTTCCTCCCTCTCAGCTTGTTTCTGTTTGCTCATACGCACTCTCATTCTCACTGGGTCTAAAATAAAAGCTATACGGTGCTCTTACCCTAACGGAAATTTTAAGACAGAGCAACACAAATGGTAAGTACTTGACCCTTATCTTAAACTAAATTTCTCTTAATGTGCCCCAACTCGAACTTAAGATTAAAGACGGGCAACTTAAACTTCAACACTCCAAGCACTCCAGTACCCTGAAAGCAGCCTGGAAAACTCGCCCTTAGGGTTTCGGCCACTGCCCCAGCCAGTACCCGGACTCTCACCTTAGGTCCTTTGTGTTTACGCAAGTGCGTACAGTACCTATACTTGGAGTCAAAGCAGTGACTTTGACCTGGGTTCACACCTGGACACCAATACGTTCCCCAACTGACGTAGTTGAGTGTTTTTTTCTGGGCGTCGAGCCCGATGCCATCGAAGTTGAAGATCTCACTGAGATGGACAATAAAACTTGGTGAGATAGAGACAGTTTTTGCAATTGTCCTACCGTCTCTGGGGTCTCGGAGGCTCCACAGGCACGGCTGGTAAGGATGTTCACCCAATTCGCCGTGGGCGACGAGCACGCTTAGGAGTACCAAGATGCCTATGGATTGACGCTGTGGAGTCCGGATCAGGGGTAGGTGACAACGATGAACCTGTCAAAAGAGGCTTGGATGTTTTGTTAGTTGTGGTGCTTGAAAACACCAGGTTCTCCAGAGTACGTGACAGAGTAAGAAAGAGAGAAAGAGTAAGACAGCTGAGAAAGGTTTTTAAGTGTCTTTTGTCGGGCTGCCTAGCACAGGCTTTATGGATTTCAGTGGGCACCATCTAATGAGGCCATCTTTTTCGACAGCTGCGTACCCTCGTCCCGTCATTACTAGTTTCCACCCAGTTTCCCACTCCCCTGTCTCATTTCTGATGCTGACAGGTGGGCCCTGCTTCACTGCCTCTGTGGCCCCATGCTTCTGGGAAGGGGCTTGTGCCTGATCTCCCCTGGGAAACTGGTTCAATGCTAGCAAGGCGGTGGCTAGCAGACGGGGTTGTTCTGGTGGAGGGATGCAGCTGGTGAACCCTTCTGCTTTGGCCAGGGTTTCTAATTTGGATTTTAAGGTTTGGTTTGCCCTTTCCACAATGGCCTGTCCTGTGCTGTTATAGGGAATGCCCTGTTTCAAATCTATGTCCCACTTGGTAGCAAATTCCTGAGTTGTCTTAGAGATAAAGTTTGTCCCATTGTCTGTTTTAATCTGCTTGGGAATACCAAGACATGCCATTGCCGTCAGCCAGTGCTGGATTGTCGCTTTTGAGTTTGCCTTAGCATGCTGAGTCGTGAGGATCATGCCGCTGTATGTGTCTATCGTGACAGCAAGCCAGGCTCTGGGCTTCAGCAACTGGCATAGGGTGAAATCTGTTTGCCAGATCTCAGAGGCCTTGAGACCTCTGGGATTCACTCCACTGGACCAGAGTGGAGACTTCTGGCAATGAGGGCAAGTGGCTGCAACGTGCTTTGCATCTGAGATTGGGATGTTGCACTTCTTGGCGAGCGCTCTGGGTCCGATGTGAAGGGATTCATGCAGCTGCTTTGCTTCCTGCAAGGTCCACAGTCCTTTCGCTGCTGCATCAGCTTTGTCATTGCCGATTTGAAAGAATCCTTTGACGGGATCGTGGCTGTTGACGTGGATGACGGAGACTGTGCCTTGTCGTGATGAGATTGCTTCCTCGATCATGATGGCTGCTTGCGATGTCGAGATTCCCGGACCTGTCATTGCTCTGCAGAGTTTGGCAAGGAGTCGGTGACGATATTAAGATGTTGCGACTGAAACAATCCGCATGCCAGCACAAATGCGGAGGCTTCCAACAGCTGCACTGACAGCGACTTGTCTGTCATTTTGACGCACTGCCACTGTTCCTGAGTCTGCCACACGACTGCGGAGGTGGAGGTGGCTGAAGATGCGTCTGTGAAAACTGTCTGACCTGGACGTGGTCGGTCTTCCACTTTCGACGGGAGGTCAATATTGATCATGGTCAACAGTCGGGACCATGGTGGGTTCGCTGCATAGCAGAGCTCTCCTGTGAAGTCGAAGAGAGCTAAAGCAAGGTGTTCTGTGACTGCCACTGACGACGCTGGGATCTGTTTGCGAAATGGCAGATATATTTTCGCTGGCTCGGAACCTAGGTGACTGAGTGCGAGCTTTCTTCCTTTCATGATTAGATTTCCAAGGCACTCAACTCCTGGGGTGAATGCGCGTGAGGCTCTTCCGAGGACGACCCACTGAATTGGCTTTGTTTTGTCTCGTAATCCTTGTGCCAAAGCACCTACTCCCCCTTCTTTTGTGAAATGCACGTACAAGTCCACTGACTGGTTTGGATCCCACCGGGAAAGGGTGGCTGTGGACAGCTGCTCTTCGATGAAATTGAGGGAGCGGGCAGCTTGTTCAGTGAGCGTCTTTTGTTCCCACTCTTGTTTGAATACTATCATTCCTGCACCGTCGAAGATCATTCGGCATGTTTATTTTATATCAAAAGGCAACATGTCATCATTTCCAAACATGCCGTCAAGCATGGTGGAAACCATGGCTGAATTAATTCCTTTTTCAGCAATCGCTTTTACGATTGCTTGCACTTCTTTAGGATTGACAGGAGAGTATGTTGGTAAATTGTTGTCAACTCTCCTAACGGGAAAGACTCAGATTGGTGTTGAGGTTAGTTCTGCACATGCCATCTGGATTTCTTTCCAGTCGGTGAGTGGCATGGGTTCTCGTGAGCTTTGCTTTGTTGCGTGTGATGTGTGTGCATTGATGTGTTTTCTGAGAGGGACTGGCATGCTGTCTTTATTGGAATCGGAATCTGAACTGGACGTGTGGTCGTGTGTTTTTCTCAGTCCAGTGTCCCAGGAGAGTCGCGGGGGGTAGTAGGTGTGATGTGGCAGTGAGCAGCTGCTGTTGTCTCACTCCTCTGAGTCAGAGGAGACACCCCGGTGCTGCAGTGTCTTTTTGTTACAATGTTTCCACGCCGGGATCTGTCCCCTCTCCCTTTTGTGGGAGTGTTCTTCCCCGCCCCGTCTCCGCCTTCCGACTGGGGAGGTGCTTCCCTTATGTGGAAGGCTCTTGGGGTGCGCTTTCTGATTGGGTGCTGCTCGTTCCTCCCCCTCACTGCCCGAAGTCTCCTCCCACGTCTCTCCGAGCCCCACTCTGCGCATGCCAGTGGCGGGAATCTGGTGTTGGCCTCGCCTTTCTTGCTCCCTCTCGGCGCCATCTTTGGGGGCATAAGGTGGTGGATTTTGCCAAGCCTCTCCGGGGCTGGCACAAGCAGGGTTGTTGGCAAGTTCTTTAAAAGCATCATTTCGCGCGGCTGATTAATTTCTTGGGTTAGTTCAGGGGTAGGATCGGGGGTTAGAGGTGATTGGGGATGGATTTCATTAGAAATTGAATGGTTGGGGTCCACAGAGAAGTCACATGGAGCAGTCTGTGTGGTTGCCCCGACCCCTACCAATGGGGTCTGTCTCAAACATGTCCGGGCAGATTCCCACACTTCCTGCTCTAAAAGGGCTTTTTTCAATGCCTTCGTGACCTTCCCCCAGCTTTTCAAGCATTTCCCGGTCCCCGAAACCGTAACATCATTTGCCAACTGATTTGTGCACCTTTCCCAAAAGTCTGGGTGCAAAATGTCCACCGGGCTGTCAATTGCCCCTAATTCAATCAATTTCACGATTGCAATCTGGAAATCCTTAATTTGACATTGAATCCCCCATTGCTTATACAACTCTGACACTACCTGGCTCATTGGTTCCATGCGGTAGTCTGGAGGCGTCCGTCCTCGCTGATCCAGGCCAGCCGAACCAGCTGTTCGTCTCCTTCCGGCGCGACTCCTGAAAGCCTTCCTCGTCTCTGTCTGGGATTCCTAGTCAGGCGCGCGTCTCCACTTCTTCTCACTAGGTCTTCCCAGCAGATGCCACGAAGCGGGTTTCGGCACCACTTGCTGCGGTCCGTGGGCTCGGGCTTGCGCTGCGGCAGGGGGTACGACTAATTAATCGTCGCAGCTTGAATTAGTGGAGTCCGGTCCGGAACGAACACACCGCGACACGACCCAGTCGCGGAGGGTCTCTCAATCGCAAGAGATTGATGCCATCGACGGAGAGAGAACATTTATTGAAGTCGCGCACGGCTTTTAAAATCGTGCTGATGTCACGACCCGAGCTGCATGCAGCGGCACGATTGGACGCGACTGCGAGGGGAGGGAATGCCGTGGAGAGAGAGCGCTGAGCTGCACTTGTGGAGCGGGGTTTGCGCACGCCGCCGAACCGCGTGTGCTGCGCACGGCACCGAGCCACACCGGGAGAGAGCTGCGGCGAGAGAGAGCCGCGCCGCGCCTCCCGTGCAGGGTCCGTTCGCGGCACTGAGCCGCGGGGGGGCAGGGCGCTGCGGATGAGGAATGCCGAGGCATGCCTGCCGTGGCGCGCCTGCCGCGCAGGGGCTGCAAATGGCACTCTGACACCCGACAGTGTTGTATGTTGTATTGTTATACTGTTTACCATGTAATTAAAAAGGTTATGCTGTTACTTACCTGTTATTTCCAACTGTTTGTGTTGGATCTGTACCCTCAAATCTCAGTTTCCTATGTTCAAGTTGTGTATTCCCTGTCCCCAAATCCCGAATTCCCCTTACCTTCCATCGGATTAGGCCTCCGCTGCTCCCTGCTCATCAAACTCCTAACCCCGCCCAATATGCAAATCCAGAGGCTCCCATGATGCACTGCGCCAAGCCGAAGTCCAGTTAACCCCCAAAAAAGACCCCTAAAACAACGAGCCGACCCAAAATCTGGACCTCCGAAGGACACTGCCGGGCGAGGAGGACATCTAGCCATCTGTGGAAGGCTTCCCCCCAACTCACCGTAACCTGGAGAGTACTGGACAAAGGTGACACCCCTGGACTAAACCGAGCCAAAGGATTTCCTAAGAACTGCCGTGAGGACGGAATCCCGACTCTGCAGCACGAGCAGCAGACTCAACTTGCACCTCCTCCTCCGTGGTGTCCAGTGGGAGCAGCGGCGGCGTGCGCGGACCCTCGAGCCCCCTACCCAGAGCTGACCTCTAATAAAGGCCTTTCAAACGGAGCTGGTCTCCTGGCCCATTTTTAACAGCTCCTTGATATCACTTCTTCCTTTGCGGGCCTGCTCAACAGGGCAGGGGCGCCTCCTCTTCTGGAAGAAGAAGATCAAGGCTTTCCAGTCCCCGTACAGGCCACCAATTGTTATAAATTTTAACAGCCAAATTCAATCAAAACCAATTTATCGCCAACGAGAAATTTAGAGCAAGAAATTGACAAGACAAACAAATCAAGGAAGCTGTGCACACCGGGTGAAAACCTCAGATGTGAGCTCCACAGCATCACGTCCCTTCGAGGTCTCACACTGTGTGCCTTGAAATTCGTCTGCTTTATACCCTTCTTGGTTTGGACTCCGTGTACATGTCCTGACTTGTCCCACCGACCCAGATGTCCAGGGGATCTTGAAACTTGTCTGCCACCGGATCTGCTGTTGGATTCCAAAGTTTCTATAAGTTCTTTTGTCCTTTGATGTATCGGCTGACAGGATTTGGAAAGCAGAGACTCCATCTGAAAGGATTTCCTGGGTGCCTCTGTGTCCTGGAGCACCCTTAATGTCCCAGACTAGATATGTCTTTGAGCCATTGATCCTTATCAGTTGCTGATCACCTCTTGCTTTGGTTGCTACACACCTTTTAATGGTATTGTAATTTCTTTGTCTCCACCTTGGAACTGAAGGCAGCTCTTGCAAAATTTTCTAAGCTTCTCTGTGAGGAGGTCTCTTGGTCATTTTACAAATATATTTTTACTACAACCATTGAAGCTGCGCCTGATGGCCTCAGCTCTCAGCCTCGGGGCTAGAGCCTCTGCCTGTCCCCGGCTAGCCCTGGCGACAGTTTCAAGCAGAAGGTACAGCTCAGTAGGCTGGCCAACCGAGCTGATCCTGTGGGCTCTTGTCAGCCCAGCCGCCTGATGGAGATCACGACCACAGCGAGGGAAGAAAGAGGGCTCTGTCGAGGGGTTCCACAGGAGTTTTATTGAGGATCAGCAGGGAACTGCCTCACTCCAGGGAGAGCTGCCTCGGCAGAGCGCAGTCTACCCTGTGCAGGCTGATTTTGTCCAGGGGAGGAGACAAGGGAGGTAACTGGGAAAGAACCAATGGGGAACGAACAGGGAGTGGTTAACAGGTTGACGGATTCCTCCGAAAACCAATCTCAGTCCGGAGGGGCGGACTTCCTCGGATCCTGTCCTATCACTCGACGCCTCTCCCAGAACTTTCCAGATTCTGGGAGAGGCCCCGAGTAGACAGACAGGTCCTCGGGGGTAGGGAGCAGGAGATTGACAATTAGGGTTAAACCAACAGTAATCAAACAAAGGGGTACACGGAATAAACCAACATCACGAACTTAAAACCTTAACACACCACTACATCTCCCCCTTTTCTTTTTAATAGAATGAGGTAGATTGGGTTGTAGGTGGGAGGTATCCTGTGTCCATGTAGTCGTCTTCTGGGCAAGTTTGTGGCATGGACCACATGGCGTAGTCCTCTTCTTCTGGGGCGGTTGGTAAAACTACATGGTTTACCTCTGGGGAGGTAGTGATGCTCGCAATTAATTTATAAATCATACGACGAATAATTGCAAATGCAATTAAAACGATAATAATGACAACTAAAATGATCAGTCCTGTTTTGACCAGTGACCCGGCCCACCCAGAGAGTCCCCAGTTCTTGAACAGTCCGCTCAACCAGTCCTCTGTTTCTCTCTTAATTTCTCCGACCATGTCCCTCATCTCTTGGATGGTTTTGTGGACGTCCTCAGCCTTGGATGATAAATTGAAGCAACACAGCCCCTCAAACTCCTCGCATTGATGTCCGTGTAGGAGGAGCAGGTAGTCGATTGCCGCCCGATTTTGCAGGGTCGCTTGCCTCGTTATCTCCTCGTCTGATAGGAGGTCAGCTATGGCGTTGGAAGTTAGATTTGCCTGCTTGGCCACCCAACATTCCAATTCACCTAAACTTTTGGCCACTGAGATCCAGGGTAGAAAAACTGTGACGGCAGTCGCCTTCGCCCTGGACCAGTGGATGATTTCCGAATTGCAATCTGGGTGGAGACTGGTAAGGTCTCTTTTTTGGACAGCCAATTCAGTGGAAATATTCTTCTTTTGCCAATCCATAATTTGGGTTTTGTTTGGGGTGAAGAGGCCCAACCGACCTAGCGTGCAAGGGCCTCCGATCAGACGAGAGGGGATGCCTGGCCATGCCCGATCGCCACAAATCAAGAAGATGCCTTTAGGGAGAGACAGGGGTTTACAGTTAACTGTAGAGGCCATTTTCACATGAGTAATCCACTCACACCACTTTCTGGCTTGATAGACCTCTTTAACCTGTATTACTGAGGAAAATAATTTGTCTTGGTTTTTTGGGGGAGTAAAAACAAACTGAAGACAATATACGGCTGCAGATGAGCCGAGGAGTTCCAGCTCCTGCGGCTCATCTGTGGACTGGGACAGGTTAGGGATCCAATCCTTCCAGAGGGCAAGGGGGTTTTGGACTGGCCATCTTACTCTTCGTTCAGCTGGGATATTTACCAGGGAGGATGGGAATTCATTATGTTTAAGCGGGATCCCCACGAGGCAAGTCGCCGTCGGGTTAGCGGCAGAGGCTGACGACAGGCAGATGTGGTCTTGGCCCATCGATTTCGCCAAGGTGGTCCACACGTTTGCTTTTGGCTGAGGAACTATCCAACACAGGGTCGGAGCCAGGAGGCTGGTCAACAGGAGCCATGGGAGGTAGTTGTCAGTCTCAAGGGTTTTCATCTGGGCAGGACTCGGAGTCACTGTAACAAACTTAAAACAACAACATAATTAGTTTAAAACCACTGAGGTAGGGGTAGGAAGGGTTCTTCCCAAGACTCCTCTTCCCTTCTTTTCCTCCTCCATGACGCGACAGACACCTGCGACTTTTGACCTTTTTGGCCAGAGACTTTCGGTACATAAGGTTTCACATACTTGGAGGGAAGCCATCTCACACCTGTGGGGGTGGACACACAGGAGTATCCTCGCCCCCAGGCGATAAGTTCATGTGGCCCCTCTGTTCCTCCAGTCTCTGGATCCTTTATTAGAACCGGCGGCTTGGCCTTCAGAGCTAGCTGGTTGCTTCCACCGAAGTGACGGACAATTGGCGGATTCATTGTTCGAACGAACAATTTAAGAAGTTGAGCGTGAACAGAGCCTTGGACAGGCGGATTGCGGCTGGCTCTATCTTCAAAATCTGTTGTTGCTGCTCTAGGACCCTTTTGATTTCTCGGTGGGTTCTTTCCACCACGGCTTGACCTGTTGGGGAGTGGGGGATGCCTGTTTTGTGTTCCACTCCCCATTGCTGCAGGAAGCTGCTGAACTCCTTGGAGCGGTAAGCGGGCCCGTTATCGGTCTTCAGGGCCTTCGGGATGCCCAAGAAGGAGAAAGCCTGGATAAGATGCTTTATAGCATCCCAGGATTTCTCCCCCGCGTGGGCGGAGGCGTAGACGGCGCCGGAAAAGGTGTCTACCGAGACGTGCACGTACTTCAGTTTGCCGAACTGAGGCACGTGTGTCACATCTGTCTGCCACACCTCGCAGCTGTTCAGCCCTCTGGGGTTCACTCCTGCACTCAGAGTGGGGAGTGCGTGCTTCTGGCAGCTGGGACATGTAGCCACGATCGCTTTGGCCTGTTCCTGAGTGATATGAAATCGGCGAACAAGGCCTGGCGCATTTTGATGGAACAGTTGATGGCTGAGCTTTGCCTGTTCGAAAATGTTCGGCAAGGGGGCCATCTCTGCAGGGGCAGCAAGAGCATCAGCTCTTCTGTTACCTTCAGCGATGAACCCCGGTAACTCCGTGTGTGACCTCGTGTGCATCACAAAAAAGGGTTGCTCTCGGTGGGAGACCAATTTTACTAGTTTCGAGAGCAACTTACAGAGGGCAGTGTTGGGAACCTCTTGCAGCGCGGAGTGCTCTGCTCTGGATACTACGCCCACAACGTACGCGGAGTCCGTAACTTAATTGAACGGTTCGGAGAACCTCTCGAAAGCTCGGACGACTGCGGCCAACTCAGCAACTTGAGGTGATCCCTCTACTTCAGCAATGTCTGCCTCCCACTGCTGAGTTTGAGGATCTCTCCAAGTCATGACTGACTTGTGAGATCTTCCGGACGCATCTGTAAAAACTGTCAGAGCTTTCAAAGGTTTCCTGCTCTGCATACTTTTCAAAGCCAATTTGAATTGGGCATCCTGATTAAAAATTTTGTGGGCCAGCCGATGAATTGAAATTTGTCCTGTGTAGGAATCCAGAGCAAACCGCAATGCTTCGTTTTCTTGAAGCAGCTGTTCCAACATTGCCTTAGTAATTTGGCCCGTTCTTAACCGAATTGGCAAATGAATGCACTCAAAGTCACAACCGGCTAATTCCCTAATTCAGGTCCTAGCCTTCCGGATTAGCTCAGCCACCAGCTCTTGTGGCTTTGTCATTCTTTTGGACCTTTGGTGGCTAAGAAAGACCCACTCTATGATCAAGAGAGGATCTCTCCCGCCTCGGTCCTTCTTAGAGGTGGTAGTGATCTTGGTGTCCCATTGGAAAATGACCCCATGTAGGTGTGGCAGATTTCCTAAGATGATGAAGCTGAAAGGCAGGTCAGGGTCGTACCTGTTTGCCTGCCTGGTAGACATGCTGACCTGTACCTTTTCCAGGGCTTTCTGCGCCTCCGGGGTGAGCGCCCTTGGAGAACTGAGCTCCTCTCCCCCTTTTAACAACTCAAAAAGAGGTGCTAGGTCTTCGGTGGTCAGGCCTAGCCAGGGCCTCACCCAGGTCAACGCCCCAAACAGTTGATGGACATCCGCGAGGGTCCTGATTTTTGTTTTGATTGCCAATTTTTGCGGCACAATGGTCCGCTTTCCGATTTCGAGACCTAAATACCGCCAAGGCGGCATCCTTTGAATTTTTTGTTCTTGCAACTCGAACCCTGCAGCAACCAACGCATCGATTGTCAGGCCAAGCACATGGGCGAGCAGGTCATCGTTGGGAGCGCAGACAAGGACATCATCCATGTAGTGATGAATAATGGCCTTGTCCGCGGCTGCACGGACAGGGGACAGCAAGGAAGAGACGTACCATTGGCATATGACGGGACTGTTTTTCATCCCTTGTGGAAGGACCTTCCAATGGTACCTTTTCCTTGGAGCCTCTCGGTTGATGGTAGGAACCGAGAACGCGAAACGTGGGGTATCGTCCGGATGTAGGGGAATTTGGAAGAAACAATCTTTTATATCGATGACTGCCAATTGCCAATCTCGGGGGAGCATTGTCGGGGACGGCATCCCAGGCTGGAGAGATCCCATATCTTCAATGACATTGTTGATTTGTCTGAGGTCGTGGAGGAGCCGCCAACGAGTCTTGTCAGCCTTGAGGATGACAAAGACTGGAGAGTTCCACGGCGACGTGGTCTCTTCGATGTGTCCCTTTTTTAGCTGCTCTTCCACGAGCTCATTGAGCGCCTTAATTTTTTGTTTAGATAGCGGCCACTGTTCCACCCAAACTGGTACATCCGTTTTCCAATTCAGTTTCTGGATGGGGCGCTCTTCAGTGACCGCCGCCCAAAAATCCTGTGAGGGGTCCGGAATGTTCATGGTGACCCCCCACTGGGCCATGAGGTCTCTCCCCAGCAAGGGTTCCGCATAGTCCAAAACAAATGGGCGAAGATTAGCCAATTGCCCATTTGGCCCCTCAATTTGTACAACGCTCTGCGATCTCTTTGCCAATTGTAAACCCCCTATACCCTGGACGTGTCCAGCCACATCTTGCAAGGCCCAATGTGACGGCCAATCTTTTGTGGGAATGATCGTCACATCCGCCCCCGTGTCTAGGAGACCCTTGATGCCTAAGGTCTCCTCACCCACCCGAACCTCGCACTTTACTTTTGGTTTGTTGCTGTTTATTGCAGTGACTGGGCAGGCTGTCGGGTAGTACTCTCTGGGTGTTTTTCCGATGGGAAAAACCTGTGCGAGAATTTGCCCCTTAGGCAGAAAGGTTGGTGGGTGGGTGCAGTGCAGCCAGAGAACGAAGCGTCCAGGATCAGATTTGACGACCCCTGGAGCGACTTCGATCTCGAATGGGGTGTACTTACAATCTCCCACAACGATGTATTGATGTCCAATCTCTGTCCAAGAACCCTGTTCGGAAGGGTTAACTGAGACAAGATGCCAATTGCTGTCACTCAGGTGAAGCGGCTCTGTCAGTTTTAGCTTGAAAGGTTCGTGCCGTGAAGTGGTAGTTAAGATCGGTTCTGCAATGTCTCTGTCTCAGGGTGTCGTGTCCGGTGGTGAGTCCTGGGAAGGGACTCTTGTCGCGTCTGGATCAGTAAAATAAATGTCTTTGTTAGTTTCATTATCCGCTCTCCCACTCCCCCCTCTTTTTTGTTTCACCCAATTTCTATCTTCGCGCTGGGTGGAGTGGCGCTCGCCCACTAGTTTTTTTGATTTTTGTTTCCCCCCTCCTTCTTGTCCTGATTCTCATCTTTTTCTGTTACAAATCTTTGAAAGTCTTTTTTAAACGGGCACTGCATGTACCAATGTCCAGGCTTATTACATAACCGACAGGTTTTGCTTGCGTCAGCTTTAAAGGAGCGTTGCCGTGTCGCGGGAGTATGTCGGGTTGGAGCCTCCACGGCGTCAGCAGCAGCAGCACGGACGTTGGAACGTGGTGTCGACCTCGCACAGTGGTCTGTTGGCGGACCCATTAGCGGCACTTTCTTCTCGCAAATTCGCAACATGTCTTTGAGAGTAGGTTGAGGTTCTAGGGGCAGACTCAGAATGGCAGCACGACACTGCTCATTTGCATTTAAACATGCTATTTCCCCTAGCAAATCCTCTCGCATGTACTCCTTTTTAACCTGTTGCTCTATCGCTCTTGCGAGCTTTTCAACAAACTGTGTAAAAGGCTCGCTGGGCCCTTGCCTGATCTTTGCATAAGGAGGCATCGGTCCATCCGGCTGTCGGCTGAGAAACGCTCGCTGTGCAGCATTCTTGATAATTTCTAGAATTGGAATGGGAATTTCTGCCGCTTGAGTGGGAGCTAGAAACCACTGGCCCTCGCCACAGAGGTGGTCTAGGGTGATGGGATTACCATTTGCATCAACGGCAGTATTAGGATCTGCTAACAGGCTCGGAAGGGCGTCCTTCAGCAGGTCTTTCCATGCTGCTTCCCAGAGTATGTACTCTGTGGAGTTCATCAAGCATGTAAAAAGCTGCTTGAGATCGAAAGGGACAGCCACAGTTCTGGCAAGATTGGCGCATAACAAACCACGAAAGAATGGACTGTCACGTCCAAACTCTTTGTGGGCCTTGCATAGATCCTTAATGATCCCTTGCGAGAAGGGCTGCCAGTTGCTGTGGGTAATGCTTCCACCCCTTGACCTGCGAAAGGTGACAGGCGCAAGGGATGGAATGAGGGCCTGGGCTGATTCATCGGGTTCCAGCTCCTCCTCCTCGGTGTCCGAATCGTGGGAACCGGGAGGTGGAGCGTGGGAACCGGAGGGCGGAGCGTGGGAACCGGAAGGCGGAGCATGGGAACCGGAAGGTGGGGGTGGCTTCCGCTTAGGAGTGGGTGTGGTTTGGCAAGCAGATGACATCACCTGGGGGGTGTGTCTCTGGGAGGAGCGAGTGGGAGGAGTTCTTGGAGAGGGTGGAGAAATTACATCTTGGGAAGTGGGAGGGGTTAGGGACAGGAAAGGGTTGGTGGGGTGACAGAAGGGATTATGGGGAGAAGAAAGGGTTGAGCATGAGGACGACCGTGCCATGCGGTCGCCGCCATGATAGGGAGAAGGAGAAGGGAAGCCATTTTGTGGCAATCTCTGTTCAGCAAGGCTAAAACAAACTCTGGGTTTGTTAACAGGGTAAAGTGGTGGGGAAGGTTCCCGAACAGCCTGGCCAGGGCTACCACGGGAATCCCAAGCAGTCCGGCCAAGACTGCTTGGGCGGGGGGACTTAGGCACCTGCGGGGAGCCAGGGCTGGCAGACAAATTTTTTGCTGCCGCTCCCTTTAGAATGCCTGTTTTTAGGGTAGAGGGTTTGGGACTAGGGTGAGGGAAAACTGGGGAAGGTTGAGCATCGCCTGCCCTTTTCTCCACTCCTTTTTGTTCTAGAACAGCAGACCGAATCTGCAGTGGCCAATATGCTAATTTCATGGCAGTTTTGTCTCCTGACCGAACCAAATGCACGAATTTAGCATTGACAGCATTCCAAAATGGAACACTGTACACGAGATCAGGAGACACATCAGGGAAGTGGAGGAAGAGGAGACGAACAAACCTCTTTAACTTTCCTTTTGAAAACTTTGTTTTAGAAACAGTTAGAACACTTAAAACCGAGTAAAAAACTCCTTCTTGTGCTGTGGAAAGTTTTGCACCCATTGTGATTTGATGTTAATTTCCACAGCAGCCACCCGACAACTGAATAAAAGGAAAATCAGAAACAAAAGGTGAAGCCGTAAACACCTAAAACCAAGGGACTCTCTTGGGGTGTGACGGAAACTAAGGAGGACCGAGAACAAAGCCGATCTGAATCGGGGGTTGCCGGTCAGTAAAACAAAAGGAGCACGATAAGGAACAGAAAGAACTTAAAAAGCGCACTCGGAAACCTCTCCGAGAAAGGGCAAAAGGCGTCTCTCACGGGGTTGCACAACCTGGTTCGGCTCAGAGAGGGAGCCTAACGACAGAGTGAGTAAAAGGCTTAAAGCCCGAAGAGGGAAAGGGATATACTTACCCTCCTTCGAGTGCGACGCTGAAAAATCAGTTGCGGGGGGGGGGTGTCCTCGCCGGAGGAAGACTTCTCGGGTGCCGGGAAGCTGCCTTCCTCTCCTGCTGGGAGCGCACTCTCTGTGAGCTGCTACAACCAGCAGGTGCGTGCTGTGCCAGAAGTCCAAAGCAGGCTATGAAGAAATCCACGGAGCCTGACGACTTGTCCTGCGGGGTCCGGTGCTTCACTCGGGCCGTCCGCAGTGGCCACCACGCTGTCGCTGTCGCGGCTGTGGCTGCGCCCCACGTTGGGTGCCAAGCTGAAGCTGCGCCTGATGGCCTCAGCTCTCAGCCTCGGGGCTAGAGCCTCTGCCTGTCCCCGGCTAGCCCTGGCGACAGTTTCAAGCAGAAGGTACAGCTCAGTAGGCTGGCCAACCGAGCTGATCCTGTGGGCTCTTGTCAGCCCAGCCGCCTGATGGAGATCACGACCACAGCGAGGGAAGAAAGAGGACTCTGTCGAGGGGTTCCACAGGAGTTTTATTGAGGATCAGCAGGGAACTGCCTCACTCCAGGGAGAGCTGCCTCGGCAGAGCGCAGTCTACCCTGTGCAGGCTGATTTTGTCCAGGGGAGGAGACAAGGGAGGTAACTGGGAAAGAACCAATGGGGAACGAACAGGGAGTGGTTAACAGGTTGACGGATTCCTCCGAAAACCAATCTCAGTCCGGAGGGGCGGACTTCCTCGGATCCTGTCCTATCACTCGACGCCTCTCCCAGAACTTTCCAGATTCTGGGAGAGGCCCCGAGTAGACAGACAGGTCCTCGGGGGTAGGGAGCAGGAGATTGACAATTAGGGTTAAACCAACAGTAATCAAACAAAGGGGTACACGGAATAAACCAACAACACGAACTTAAAACCTTAACACACCACTACAAACCATGAACATTATGAAAACATGAATTATTCCCTATTACAATCCGAGAGATTGATCAGAAGGAATCCTCCCTGACTGCCCTTTGGACAGGGGGAGTGGGAGGGGGAACAGGGAACCCCCGGCCGTGCTGTGGGGAGAGAGTGGGGAAGTCACTGAGGGCACTTGGAGCACTCGGATGGGGCTTGGGGAGCCCCTGCAGGGATTGGGAAGGGGATGGGGGAGCCCCTGGGAGGTGAAACGGGGAGCACGGGGTGCCCTGTGCAGCCTCCCCCTGGCTCATGGCCACCTCCCTTGGAAGGATGGGCAAGCACAGGAGCCATGGGCGGGGGCACCCCCAGTGTCACCCAGCGCCTCCTGTTTCCCAGAGTGTCCCAGCTTTGGGTGCAGATTCTCATAGACGTCACTGGGTTCCCATGGTTGCCCGTGTGGCCCCACCAGCTGCATGCAGGTCGCCTGAGGATCCTCCCTGGGGAGTGCCAGGGACTCCAAGGGGGCCCTGTGGGAATCAGGGGGTGTTTGGAAGGGGATGGGAGGTGCTGGGGGGGTTGGGGAAAAGGTGCGTGGTGGCTGGAGCCTGCACTCACCTTTGCTGGTGCTTCCTGGCATCTGCAAAGGAAAACTGGAGAGGTGACTTTGGAGTACCAGGGGCCCCCACCCACGGGAATCCTGAACCACCACCAGACCCTCAATTCCCCCCAGGTCCCCCCAGTATCACTGATGCCCCCCAGAAACCCTGAACCACCCCATTTCCCCCCAGAACCCAGAACCTGGCAGGGAGGGGGACCCTCTGAATTGCCCAAAAACCCCCAACAGAAGCCCCAACATCCCTGCACGACCCTCCAACACCACCCCAGACACCCCAGGGCCCTGAGCCAAGGTCACTGGGGGCTCAGCCCCTCCCAAGTCAGGGCCTGGGGCTGCCACCCCATGGCCTCTTTGTTCTGGGGGCCTTCCCACCACTCTCCAGGACCCCATTGTCACCCACACATGCGATGCCACCGGTGAAAGGCCACGATGATACCCATGAGCAGGACCACGAACAACAGGGCTCCAAGGACCCCTGCGGCCACTGCAGGAAACAGAAGGGGACAAAACTGGGATCACCAGGGTCACCCAAGAAGCTCTGCAATCATAGTGACCCCATGAGTTCCCCTCCTGTGCCATCCTGTTCCATTTGTGCCACTGCCAGGGACAGAGCAGGGCGGAACCCGGCGGTCTCAGGCCCAGAGAGGAACCCTGTGTGACCTCACCTGTGTCCCCGTGTCCCTGCGGTGTCACCTCCAGTGCCAGCTCGGGGCTGAGTGCCCGGAACACGCGGTGCCCGTCCTGTCCCAGCTGGTTGGTGGCCACGCACTGGTAGGTGCCCGAATGTCCCACAGTGACGTCCCTGAGCTCCAGGAGGGGACCCCGGGCCACCTCCTGCCCGTTTTTCAGCCAGGTGAAGGTGACAGGGGCTGAGCCCACCTGCACCGAGCAGCGCAGGGTGACGGGGTCACCTGCGCGCACTTGGTGTGACAGGGGACCGGGGCTGATGGTGGCATTGGCCACGGGCACTGCAGGGACACAGACGGGGCTGAGCTCACAGGGAGGGGCTGGATGGGGGAGAGGCTTGGAAAGGGCTGGAAGGGACCCCAGGGAACGGTGGGAGGTTCTCTGAGGGGACACATGGAGAGGGTTGAAGGGAACCACAGGGAAGGTTTTGAGGATCCAGACTGGGATGAGGGGACCTGGGGACAATGGAGGGACATCAGAGAGGGAGAGGCTGAGGGGACCTGGTGAGGGATGCAGGCACCAGGGAGGACCCAGGGAGAGCGGGCAGGGCAGCACTCAGAGGGTTGAGCAAGGGTGGGAGACCCGAGGGGGCTGTGGGGGCTCCCCGTGCCCATCCCCGCACTCACCGCGCACTGTGACGCCGAGCTGGGCGCTGCTCTTCCGCACGGCCCCGCCCTCGGAGCGCACCTGGCAGCTGTAATTCCCCGAGTGGGAGACCCCCACGGCAGGCACCAGGAACTGCGGGGACCCCTGCGGGCCCCCCAGCATCTGCCCGTCCCGGTAGAAGAGGTGCAGGAGGGGGGCTGGGGGCCGTAGGGGGCTGGGGGTGCTGAGGCAGCTGAGATTGAGGGGGGACCCCTCGATGAGCTCGGGGGGACCCTCCAGCACCGGCACCGTGAAGAGCTCTGGGGAGGAGAGGGGAGGGGGATTTGTGACCCCGAGTCCCTGGGAAGGGGCTGTGGGGGTGCAGAGGTGTGGGGTGCTCACCGTGCACTGTCACTGCCGCAGGCCGCGACGCCTGCCACCAACGAGATCGCCTGAGGGTCACCCAGCCCCTGCAGCGGTAGCTGTCACTGTGGAGCAGCTGCAGAGGGGACAGGGACATCTCGGTCCCACGGAGTGAACTCCTCACCTCCTTGTCCCCATGGTAGAATCGAATCCCGGTGACTGAAATGTCCTGCTGGACCCGGCAGCGCAGTGTCACCGTGTCCCCGTCCAGCAGTGGCCATGCCGGCACCTGCAGCACCAGCTGGTCTGTGGGACAGGGGAGTCCTGTCACCCTGAGGGGCTCCAGACAGGTCCCAGGTGGCACCGGGGACATCTGGGTGAAGCCTCCATTGCGCAGGACGATCCCAGGGACAGCAGGAGCAGGCCCGTGGCACAGGTGTCACCACGGGGGTCCCATCACACTGGGGTGCACTGGAATGTCCCCGTGTGCAGGGGACAGGCTCTTGCCTTGTGATGTCACCCCCAGAGTGGAGCCCACCCAGAGCCATCAGGGGGCCACCCCAATCATTTAAATCCCCTCTCACCATTTGAGACTCTCACGGGGGGGCTGAGCCCACTGCCGGGTCTGTCACATGTGTAGGTGCCACTCTCGGTGACAGTGAGGTTGTCGGGTCCCTTCGACCACCAGCTCTGCCCGTCCTTGTACCAGGTGGTGGCACCGGCCGTCCCCGAGCCCTGGCAGGTCAGTGTCACCCGGTCCCACAGCACCGCCGGCATCCAGGGGGGCTGCACCAGGAGCTGGGTGGTCTGGGTGCCTGCGGGTGACATGGGACACCAGCCTGCCAGGGCCACCGCGGGGCTGGGGACAGCGGGGCGGGGACATGTCATCCCCCAAGGGAGGACTCACCAGCGAGGCCGAGGGTCTGGGCTGGAAGGGAGAAGGGACAGGGCTGAGTGGGGGTGGCACCATGGGGACAGCAGCACCCAGGGCTCGGGTTGTGGCATTGTCCCCAAACTTTCCCCATGAGGACACCAGTGTGGCACAGACCTTCCAGGGACCGGTACACTGTGGCTACCACAAGCTGAGGCAGGACATGGGGACACTGTGGAGTCCCCAGAAATGGGGGTTCAAGGACCACCCCGTGCTGGCACAGGTCACCCCCAGCAGCCCCAAGGGCTCTGTCCCCATGGCCCATCCACACAGTGCTTGTCCCCCTGTCCCTGCATCCCTGTGCCCCTGTCCCTGTCCCCACAGCTGCCCCAGCCCCATGATGCCTCCCCAAATCTGTCTCCCCATTATTGTCCCTCCAGTCCTGTCCCCCCTCTCCTGTCCCCACAGCCACCCCACAGCCCTGGTCACCTCATGCACTGGCTCTGCTGCCCTTGGGGACCTCAGGGGACCCCGCAGCCCCCCTGGGCCCCCTCCCCACCGCTCTCTGCCCATCCCCATGCCTGGAGCACTCACCCCACAGGAGCAGCAGTGCCACCTTCCCGGCCATCCCCGTGTCCCCGGCCATCCAGGCTGGCTGTCACTCGCTGCTGTGGCCACCTGTCCCTGCTGTGACAGCTCTTTGACCACTGGGGAAGGAAGTGGGGTCAGGTCTCATCCTCACATGTTCTTGGCCCTTGGTGGGGGCAGGGTGTGAACTGTCTCTGGGCTGGGTGGGGACATTTTGGGACATGGGGGTGATGGTGTGACACAGTGGGGACCTGGTGGGGACATGTTTTTGGCAGTGTTTGAAGGCTGGGATTGTAGCCAAGGGTGGGTGCCCTGGCAGAATCCACGTCCCGGGCAATGGAGATCCCAGGGGCTGGAATAACTGGGATCGGATTCCTTGGAAATGGAGGTCCTGGGGAATGTGAGTGCTGGGATGGTGGTCCCAGGGATCGGGGGCAGAAGGAATGGGATCCCATGGTTGGGTTTCCAGAGGAATGGAGGTGCCAGGGACGGGCAGTGGCTGCGTGCGCTCGTGGGTCAGAGTTCCTTCCCTGGTCACCTCAGATTTTGGGGTGAACCAGGGCCCAGCACTGCCCCCCTCATGTACTCTTTGTTTGCTGGGTGTCACCCCAGGTGGATTCCAAGGGGCTCTGGGTCTGTGACCCCCCCAGACCCCCAGGGGTTTTTCCTCTCTTCATTTCCATTTCCTTCCTTTTTTCCATCACTTTTGCACCCCCCAGGTCCCTGCTGAGCTATCCCAGGGAGCTCCTGAGCAGGTACCGGGATGAGGGGACCCCAGGGAGGGGAAAAGGGGTGCGGGGGCTGTAGGGGAGCTGGGGGGGCTTTGGGGAGCTGGGGGTGTCCGGCTGTGCCCACTCCCCCCAGCAGTTTCACTTTCTCTCTCCTGCAGCAGAAGGAAGAGGCTTTTTGTGCTGAGTCAGACATGGGTGGGGACAGTTTCTGTCCTTGGGGGCACATCCGGGGGTCCTGTCCCTGTTCAGGGGTGTCCCTGTGGCAGGAGTGACACATCCTGGGAGTGACACATCCCAGCCGGTGGTGCCCTGTCCTGGGAGAAGGGCAGGGAGGGCAGGGAGGACCGAAACCGGGCTCGACTCGGGGAAATGAATTGAATTTATCATTCATCAGTTCAGGGCTGGAAAAGGGGAAGCGAAACGCGTCTGCAAAACACCTTCCCCTCTCGGGAGCTGCTCCAGCGGGGGCTTCCCACGGGCTCACAGCCCCTTCGGGCACCCCCTGCTCGGCCGGGGGCTCCTGCAGGGCTGCAGGGGGGGGGGTCTCTGCTCCCCGGGGACCCCCACGGGCTGCGGGGGAATCTCGGGAGCCCCTGGTGCCCCTCGCTGCTCCCCGCAGGGCTGTTCCTGCGGCAGCCTCGGGCTCCTCTGGGCTGCCGCAATTCCATCTCTGCCACTGCTGGGATTTGCCCTTCCCAGCTCTGCCCCAGCCCCTCCCCGCTCCCCCCGCCAGCGCCCGGAGCTCCAACGGGAGGGACAAGGCTCCGGTGCCCCTCCCGGCACTGGGGAGGGAATGAGGAGCCCCTGGGGGTACTGGGAGCACTGGGAGCGCTGGAACGGGGAGCTCTGGGCAGCCCCACAGGGGATCCCCCACTCGTGGCACGGGGGGCACCCACGGGAGCCGGGGGGGGACAAACACGGGGGGGTGGCCTCGGGCAGGGACCTTCAGTGTCCCCAGTGCCCCCAGTGCCCCCAGTGTCCCCAGTGTCACAGCATGTCCTGGTAGATGTCACTGGGGTCCCGCTGTCGCCTGTGGGGTCCCAGCAGTTCGGCGTAGATCACCTGGGGGGATGCGACACGGGGGGGCCCTGCAAGAGACACCGGCTGTGGGAACCTGGGTGGGGGTGACACCGTGGCTGACGTGTCACTGTGTCCCCCCCCCGTACTCACCCCCTGCCCGCTCGGTGCTCATGACGTGGGTGTACAGCACCTCCCCCTCCTCTGGGGGGGCCGGGGGATCCGGGGGGGCCCTGCGGGGATATGGGGGTGTATGTAGGGGGGGGGGATTTGCAGTGAGGGTAAATTGGGGGGTCAGACCTGGAGCCCCCCACTCACCTTTCCTGCTGCTTCCTGAGGGCTGCAAAGGGAAAAGGGGAGGGGTGACTGTGGGCTCCTCAAGGCCCCTGAACACCCACGGGACCCCTAATTGCCTGCAGGAGCCTCAAGCATTCCTAAAGTGCCCAAAAAGCCTTGAACCGTCCCTTGAACCCCCTGAGCTTCCAGAGCCCTCAAACTCCCCCCCAAACCCCAGACAGAACACCCAACATCCCTGCACAACCCTCCAGGACCTCCCCAAATCCCACAGCAACCCCAGCCAAGATGTTTGGGGGCTCAGCTCCAGCTGAGTCAGGAGGTGTTGGTGACACCCTATGGGCCCTGTACTCTGGGGGGGGCTTCACCCCAGTCCCTGGGACCCCCATTCCCCCCCATTGTCACCCACCCTGCCGGTGACACCGGTGCCAGCCCAAGGTGACAGCCACAAGCAGGAGTAGGAACAGGAGGGACCCGCTGACCCCTGCGGCCACTGCTGGGAACAGAGGGGGAGACATCGGGGTCACCCAGAACCCTGAGGGTCCTGCACCCCCCGTGTGACCCCGTGTGACCTCACCTGTGACCCAGGGTGAGCCAGGGGTCACCTCCAGGGCCAGCTCGGGGCTGAGTGCCCGGAACACGCGGTGCCCATCCTGTCCCAGCTGGTTGGTGGCCACGCACTGGTAGGTGCCCGAGTGTCCCACAGCGACGTCCCCGAGCTCCAGGAGGGGACCCCGGGCCACCTCCTGCCCGTTTTTCAGCCAGGTGAAGGTGACAGGGGCTGAGCCCACCTGCACCGAGCAGCGCAGGGTCACGGGGTCACCTGTGCGCACCTGGTGTGACAGGGGACCGGGGCTGATGGTGGCATTGGCCACGGGCACTGCGGGGACACAGACGGGGCTGGCACCTGGCCAGGTGGGATGGGGGTACCGTGGGTGGAGTCCCCCCATCAGCCCGAGTGTCCTGCTCACCCAGGAGAGTGACATTCAGGGGGACACTCTCGGCCACGCTGTCCCCGTCGCTGACCCGGCAGTGATAGTGGCCGCTGTCATTGTCCCCAAGGTGCCGCAGCACCAGGCGGGGGCCAGTGCCCAGCGGTGTCCCCGAGCCCCCCCGGTGCCAGGTGAAGGACAGGGGACCTGTCCCCGTGGCCACCGCGCAGCTCAGCACCAGGGGGTCCCCCAGTGCCACCTGTCCCCTGGGGGGCTGCGCCAGCAGGGACACCCCCGAGGGCGGGACCCCAGGGGAGTGGGAGGGGGGACACCAGGGGACAGAGAGGGACACGGAGAGGGTCAGAGAGGGGCAGGGGGACCCCAGTGAGGAAGAGGGGGCAAAGATCTCAAGGGGGCCGGGAAAGGAACCCCAAGGAAGGATGGGGGGGTTCAGGGAGGGGACACCTGGGGAGGGATGGGGGTGACACCAGGGAGGGGATGGTGGGACCTGGGGACCACGGGGGCAGATCAGAGAGTGGTGGAGGGACGCAGGGACTAGTGAAGGGACCCAAGGATGAGTGGAGGGCATGGAGGGGGAGCCAAGAAGTGACGGGGGGACGTGGAAAACGTTCACAGGAAAGATGTGGGTAACCACGTAGGGCTGGGGGACCTGGCGAGGAACCCGGGAAAAGATGGGGGACCCGCGAGAGCGGTGGGGGTCCCCAGGCAGGGCTGAGTGTCCCCAGCCAGAGGACCCGAGGGGGCTGCGGGGGCTCCCCGTGCCCATCCCCGCACTCACCGCGCACCGTGACGCCGAGCCGGGCGCTGCTCTTCCGCACGGCCCCGCCCTCGGACCGCACCTGGCAGCTGTAATTCCCCGAGTGGGAGACCCCCACGGCGGGCACCAGGAACTGCGGGGACCCCTGCGGGCCCCCCACCCACCGCCCGTCCCGGTAGAAGAGGTGCAGGAGGGGGGCTGGGGGCCGCAGGGGGCTGGGGGTGCTGAGGCAGCTGAGATTGAGGGGGGACCCCTCGATGAGCTCGGGGGGACCCTCCAGCACCGGCACCGTGAAGAGCTCTGGGGAGGAGAGGGGAGGTGAGGACGGTAACTCTGGGGGCTTTGGGGCTGTCAGGATGTTGGAGTTGCAGCCGCGGGGGTGCTCACCGTGCACTGTCACTGTCACTGGGGCTGACTGTAACACCCCGTAGCGCACCGTGCCTTTGCAGCGGTAGCGGCCGCTGTGGTGCAGCTGCAGGGGGGACAGGGTGAGCTCGGTCCCCCTCTGTGACCACCCCGCATCCTCCTCATCCCGGTAAAATGGCACCCTGCTGACCGACATGTACTGCCGGACCCGGCAGCGCAGTGTCACCGTGTCCCCCTCCAGCAGCGGCCGTGCCGGCACCTGCAGCACCAACTCATCTGGGGGACAGAGGTGTCCGGTCACCCTGAGGGGCTCCAGACAGGTCCCAGGTGGCACCGGGGACATCTGGGTGGAGCCTCCATTGCCCGGGAGGATCCCAGGGACAGCAGGAGCAGCCCCGTGGCACAGGTGTCACCACGGGGGTTCCATCACACTGGGGTGCACTGGGATGTCCCCGTGTGCAGGGGACAGGCTCTTGCCTTGTGAGGCCACCCCGGAGTGTAGCCCCCCCAGAGGTACCAGGGGGCCAACCCAAACATTTAAATCCCCTCTCACCATTTGAGACTCTCACGGGGGGGCTGAGCCCAGTGTCGGGTCTGACACACGTGTAGGTGCCACTGAACGTGACAGTGAAGTAGTTGGGTCCCTCCTGCCCCCAGCTCTGCCCGTCCTTGTACCAGGTGGCGGCACCGGCCGTCCCCGAGCCCTGGCAGGTCAGTGTCACCCGGTCCCACAGCACCGCCGGCATCCAGGGGGGCTGCACCAGGAGCTGGGTGGTCTGGGCGCCTGCGGGTGACAGGGGACACCAGCCTGCCAGGGCCACCGCGGGGCTGGGGACAGCGGGGCGGGGACATGGCATCCCCGGAGGGAGGACTCACCAGCGAGGCCGAGGGTCTGGGCTGGAAGGGAGAAGGGACAGGGCTGGCTGGGGGTGGCAGCATGGGGACAGCAGCACCTGGGGATGAGGTGTGGTGTCCGTCCCCAAACTGTCCCCCTGGGAACACTGGTGTAGCACGGGGGTCTTGGGGACAGGGACACCTCGCTCACCCTGGGCTGAGGCAGGACATGGACACCTCATGCTCAGGTCATCTCCACCAACCTCACCGCTCCTGTCCCCACAGCCACATCCCCATGGCCCTGTGCCCATGATCCCATTCCCATGGCACCTGTCCCCATAGCCCACCCACATGGTGGCCCTTGTCCCTGTCCCTGCATCCGTGTGCCCCTGTCCCTCACTTGGGGACCTCAAGGGACCCCACAGCCCCCCTGGGCCCCCTCCCCACCGCTCTGTGCCCATCCCCATGCCCGGGTCACTCACCCCACAGGAGCAGCAGTGCCACCTTCCCGGCCATCCCCGTGTCCCCGGACACCCAGGCTGGCTGTCACTCGCTGTCACTCGCTGTCCCCTGGCTGGCAGTTGTTTGGCCAGGGTGGCAGGAAGCGAAGTCCCATCTCATCCTCATGCGTAGGTGGCCTTTGTTGGGGGTGGGGAGGCCACAAGCTGGGGACAGGCTGTGAGAATTGTGGGGACAAGGCTGGGTGACGCAACAGGGGACACGGGGTTCTCAGGAGTGGGGGGCTCAGAGGGTTTGGGGAGCCAGGGTTGGGTGTCCAGGAGAATGGGGGATCCCAGGGATTTGGGGTCATAGGATGGAGATGTGGTGGGATTAGGGTGGGTCCATGGCAATGGGGTGCCCTGGTGAATCAATGTCCTGGAGGAAGGGGCATTGTAAGGGATGTAGTTTGTGGGAGTGGGCTCCTCTGAATGGGGATCCTGGGCCAGGGAGATCCTGGGGAATGTGAGTGCTGGGATGGGAGTCCCAGGGAAGGGAAACTTCAGGAATGGGGGTCCCATGGTTGGGGTCCCAGGGGAATGGGGGTGCCAGGGATGGGCAGTGGCTGGGTGGGCCTGTGGGTCACAGCTCCTTCAAGGAGTGAGCCTCAGATTTTGGGGTGAGCCAGGGCCCAGCACTGCCCCCCTCGTGTGCTCCTGGTTTGGGGGAGGCCCCACAAGGGGATTCCGAGGGGCTCTGGGTCTGTGCCCCCCCAACCCCCAGTGACATTTTCCTCTCCTCATTTCCATTTCCTCCCTTTTACCCCTCAATTTCACAGCCCTGCCCCGTTCGTGCCTCGGTAACCCTGGGGAGCGGCCGAGCAGGGAACGGGGTTGGGGGAACCCCAGGGTGGGGGAAGCAGGGGTGAGGGGTCTGCAGGGGGGCGTTGGGAGGCTGTGGGGGCTGGGGGTGTCCGGCTGTGCCCCCCCTCCCACAACACTTTCACTTTCTCTCTCCTGCAGCAGAAGGAAGAGGCCGTTTGTGCTGAGCCTCACACGGGGGGCGGGTTCTGTCCTGGGGGGCACATCCAGGGGGATCCTGTCCTGGGGGGATCCTGTCCCAGGGAGGGGGGACACATACTGGCCAGGGGGGTCCTGTCCTGGGGGATGGCAGCTCCGGGAGGGCTCCAGACTTCTCCTTTCTCACCGGTGCCCTGCAGGATCTGAGCTCCTGGGAATGGAGCCCCGGGCAGGAAGGAGCTCCCCAACTCCTCCTCCTCCTCCTCGCAGCCAGGGGCCATCCAAGTGTGGGGCCCAGCCCCGCTGCCCAGGGATGGGCACTGGCCAGCCCTGCTCTGGCCAGCCCCAGGTGGCAGCCAGCACCTGAGGGTTCCCCCCGCCCCCTCGGCTTTGGTTCTGGCAGCTTTGGAGCTGCTGCAAAGGGGAGAATTCTGTGAGGGGTGAAAAAGGCCTGGCCGTGGTTTGCTCAGCCCTGCCAGAAGCACAGAAGCCAATGGCAGCCCCAGCAGTGGCTCTGCCAGGGCCTTGGATGGTTTTTCAGAGCAGGGCTGGCTGGAAACCGCCCCTGCAGGGGCAGCGCTGAGGGAACCAGGCCGGAAATGCAGCAATTGGTGGTTTTGTCCCTCTCAGCAAGGGGCTGAGAGAGCCCCAAAATCCTGCATATCCCACACCCGTCTGATCAACCTGGCCAGGACCAAGATAGGTCAGAATCAGGACCTGAGCAAAAGCCAATGACTACAGAGTTATTTATAGCAGGGGGAAGGGGAATTGAAAGGTTTACTTGACTTATCTTGCTCTGATTTTGTCAGCAATAAATTCAATTCATATCACTAATTGACCAGGACCCCCCTGGCCAGCATGTGTCCCCCCTCCCCGGGACAGGATCCCTCCAGGACAGGACCCCCTGGATGTGCCCCCACAGGACAGAACCCGCCCCCCGTGTGAGGCTCAGCACAAACGGCCTCTTCCTTCTGCTGCAGGAGAGAGAAAGTGAAAGTGTTGGGGGGGGGGGGCACAGCCGGACACCCCCAGCCCCCACAGCCTCCCAACGCCCCCCTGCAGACCCCTCACCCCTGCTTCCCCCACACTGGGGTTCCCCCAACCCCGTTCCCTGCTCGGCCGCTCCCCAGGGTCACCGAGGCACAAACTGGGGGGGGGGCTGTGAAACTGAGGGGTAAAAGGGAGGAAATGGAAATGAGGAGAGGAAAATGTCACTGGGGGTTGGGGGGGCACAGACCCAGAGCCCCTCAGAATCCCCTTACGGGGCTCCCCCAAACCAAAAGCAAACAAGGTGGGGCAGTGATGGGCCCTGGGTCACCCCAAAATCTGAGGCTCACCCCTTGAAGGAGCTGTGACCCACAGGCCCACCCAGCCACTGCCCATCCCTGGCACCCCCATTCCCCTGGGAACTCAACCACGGCACCCCCATTCCTGAAGTTTCTCTTCCCTGGGACCCCCATCCCAGCACTCACATTCCCCAGGATCTCCCTGGCCCAGGATCCCCATTCAGAGGAGCCCCCTCCCACAAACTCCATCCCTTACAATGCCCCTTCCTCCAGGACATTGATTCACCCAGGACCCCCAATTGCCACTGGCCCACCCTAATCCCCCCACATCCCCATCCCAGGACGCCAAATCCCTGGAGCCCCACGTTCCCCTGACCCCCCATTCCTGGGCCCCCCCATTCCCCTGGACACCCAACCCTGGCTCCCCAAACCCCCTGAACCCCTCACTCCTGGGAACCCCATGTCCCCTCTTGCGTCACCCAGCCTTGTCCCCACAATTCTCACAGCCTGTCCCCAGCTTGTGGCCTCCCCACCCCCAACAAAGGCCACCTACGCATGAGGATGAGATGGGACTTCGCTTCCTTCCACCCTGGCCGAACAACCGCCAGCCAGGGGACAGCGAGTGACAGCGAGTGACAGCCAGCCTGGGTGGCCGGGGACAGGGGGATGGCCGGGAAGGTGGCACTGCTGCTCCTGTGGGGTGAGTGCCCTGGGCATGGGGATGGGCAGAGAGCGGTGGGGAGGGGGCCCAGGGGAGCTGCATGGTCCCCTGAGGTCCCCAAGTGAGGGACAGGGGCATATGGATGCAGGGACAGGGACAAGGGCCACCATGTGGGTGGGTTATGGGGACAGGTGCCATCGGAATGGGATAACGGGCACAGGGCCATGGGGATGTGGCTGTGGGGACAGGAGCTGTGAGGCTGGTGGAGGTGACCTGAGCATGAGGTGTCCATGTCCTGCCTCAGCCCAGGGTGACCGAGGTGTCCCTGTCCCCAAAATTCCTGTGCTACACCAGTGTTCCCATGGGGACAGTTTGGGGACAGACACCACACCTCATCCCCAGGTGCTGCTGTCCCCGTGGTGCCACCCCCAGCCAGCCCTGTCCCTTCTCCCTTCCAGCCCAGACCATCGGCCTCGCTGGTGAGTCCTCCCTCGGGGGATGCCATGTCCCCGCCCCGCTGTCCCCAGTCCCACGGTGGCCCTGGCAGGCTGGTGTCCCCTGTCACCCGCAGGCGCCCAGACCACCCAGCTCCTGGTGCAGCCCCCCTGGATGCCGGCGGTGCTGTGGGACCGGGTGACACTGACCTGCCAGGGCTCGGGGACCGCCGGTGCCACCACCTGGTACAAGGACGGGCAGAGCTGGGGACAGGAGGGACAGGACCAATTCATTGTCACCGAGAGTGGCACCTACACATGTGACAGACCCAGCACCGGGCTTAGCCCCCCCATGAGAGTTTTAGATGGTGAGAGGGGTTTGGGTGTCCACTGTGGGACCCTGAGGGCTCTGGGTGGGCTCCGCTCCATGGGTCAACCCCTGATGTGACCAGAGCCCGTCGCCTGCACACAGAACATTCCAGTGCAGGGGGGACTGTCTTGGTGGAACTGGGGACACCTGGTGCTCTGGGCGTTACCCAATGGGGGGTCTCGGTGAAAACGGGACCCCCTCAGTGTGACAGGACCCCCCTGTTTCACAGACCGGCTGGTGCTGCAGGTGCTGGCACGGCCGCTGCTGGAGGGGGACACGGTGACACTGCGCTGCCGGGTCCGGCAGGACATTTCGGTCAGCAGGGTGCGATTTTACCGGGATGAGAAGGATGCGGGGGGGTCCCAAGGTGGGACCGAGCTGTTCCTGTCACCCCTGCAGCTGCAGCACAGCGGCCGCTACCGCTGCGTGGGCTGGGTGATCTCTGGGGTGTCACAGTCAAATCAAGTGACAGTGACAGTGCACGGTGAGCACCCCCACGGCTGCAACTCCAACATCCTGACATTCCCAACGCCCCCAGAGTCACCGTCCTCACCTCTCCTCTGCTCCCCAGAGCTCTTCACGGTGCCGGTGCTGGAGGGTCCCCCCGAGCTCATCGAGGGGTCCCCCCTCAATCTCAGCTGCCTCAGCACCCCCAGCTCCCTGCGGCCCCCAGCCCCCCTCCTGCACCTCTTCTACCGGGACGGGCGGTGGGTGGGGGGCCCGCAGGGGTCCCCGCAGTTCCTGGTGCCCGCCGTGGGGGTCTCCCACTCGGGGAATTACAGCTGCCAGGTGCGGTCCGAGGGCGGGGCCGTGCAGAAGAGCAGCGCCCGGCTCGGCGTCACGGTGTGCGGTGAGTGCGGGGATGGGCACGGGGAGCCCCCGCAGCCCCCTCGGGTCCCCCACCCTTGCTCAGCCCTCTGAGTGCCGCCCTGCCCACTCTCCCTGGGCCCTTCCATCACCTTCCCTGGTGCCTGCAGCCCTCCCCAGCTCCCCTCAGTCTCTCCCTCTCTGAGGTCCCTCCATTGTACCCAGGTCCCATCATCCCTGTTTGGGTCCCCAAAACCTTCCCTGTCGTTCCCTTCAACCCCCTCCATGTGTCCCCTCAGAGAATCTCTGATCCTTCCCTGGGGTCCCTTCCAGCCCTTTCCAAGCCTCTCCCCCACCTCTGGGCCTCCTTCTTCCTCACTGGGACCCTCCCCACCAGTCTCTGACCCTCCCCCTCCCTGAGCCCCTCATTGCTTCCTGGTGTCCCCCACACCTCCCTTGTCCCCATTCTCTGCTGTGTCCCCCCACAGGGGTCCCGCCCTCGGGGGTGTCCCTGCTGGCCCAGCCCCCTGGGGGACAGGTGGCACTGGGGGACCCCCCGGTGCTGAGCTGCGCGGTGGCCGCGGGGACAGGTCCCCTGTCCTTCACCTGGCACCGGGGGGGCTCGGGGGAACTGCTGGGCACTGTCCCCCGCCTGGAGCTGCAGCACCTTGGGGACAATGACAGCGGCCACTATCACTGCCGGGTCAGTGACGGGGACAGCGTGGCCCAGAGCCCCGCATTGAACGTCACTGTCCTGGGTGAGCAGGGCCCTTGGGCTGAGGGTGATCCCACCCACAGCAGCCCCAACTCCACACATTCCCATTCCACCTCAACCACCCCACACCAGCCCCAGCCCAGCCCAGGTCACAGCCCCACCACTGGGTGTCACAGCCCAGGGGCACTGGGACCCTCTGGGGCCAGGTGTCCCCACCCAGCACATCCAGGCCGTGGATCCCTGATGGCAGCTGTCACACGCCCCACTCCCCATCAGGTCACATTACTGAGTGTGACCCTCCCAGGGGAGTGAGACCCTTGGGACTGGGCTGATGCCCCTGTGGATGTGCCTCATCAGACCCGGCACATCCCACCCACGCCATTCTGCGCCCCCCACGAGGGGACGGCCACCAGCACCCTTGGACACAGCAGCTCCCATCCCACCCTCAGCCCATCCTCATCGCTCACCCCTCATCCATCACCTGTCCTCATCCCACAGCACGTGATGGACCCACCACCGTGGGGTCACTGTCCTGGCTGAAGGAGACCCTCTGTCTCCAGTTGCCACCACGCAGACTTCCTCATCCCCCCACGCTGGGTGCCAGCCCCTCCGTGTGACCTCAGCCCCGTCTGTGTCCCCGCAGTGCCCGTGGCCAATGCCACCATCAGCCCCGGTCCCCTGTCACACCAGGTGCGCGCAGGTGACCCCGTGACCCTGCGCTGCTCGGTGCAGGTGGGCTCAGCCCCTGTCACCTTCACCTGGCTGAAAAACAGGCAGGAGGTGGCCCGGGGTCCCCTACTGGAGCTCGGGGACGTCGCTGTGGGACATTCGGGCACGTACCAGTGCGTGGCCACCAACCAGCTGGGACAGGATGGGCACCGCGTGTTCCGGGCACTCAGCCCTGAGCTGGCCCTGGAGGTGACCCCTGGCTCACCCTGGGTCACAGGTGGGCTCACACGGGGTCCCCAGGTTGTCCCGGAGCCCTGGGGTTCAGGGTGACCCCGATGTGTTCCCCTCTGTCCCCTGCAGTGGCCGTGAATGTCGGCAGGACCCTCCTGTTCCTGCTGCTGCTCCTGGCTGTCATCGGGGGCTGTCACTGGTGGCACCGCCGGGGTGGGTGACAATGGCGGGGGATGGGGGTCCCGGGGTGAGGGGAAGCCCCCAGAGTGGGGGCAGAGACGGGGCAGCACCCAGGGCCCCTGAGCCGGGGGAAACTGAGCCCACAGTGACCTCGGCTCTGGGTGCTGGGGGCTGTGGGGAGAATTTGGAGGGTCTTGGTTGGGCTCCAGGGGCACCCCTGGGTGGGCTTTGAGGAACATTGGGGCAGCACTGGGAGCTCCTGGAGGGTTTGGGGAGCTCTTGGGAGGCCGTGCAGGGGTGTTGGGGGATCTTTCTGGGGTCCTGTGGGAGTTTGGGGGGTGCCCCTCCCTGCTGGGCTTGGGGTTCTGGGGCTCAGAGGGTCGGGGGCACCGGGGGGTTGGGGGCGCTGCAGCAGTTCTGGGGGCTCAGGGGTGCTTGGGGTGTCCAGGGGGGAATCAGGGGTCTGGTGGGAATTGGGGCTGCAGTGGGGATTTGGGGATCCCGTGGGGATTTGGGGGTCCTCTGGGTATTTGGGGGTCCCATGGGGATTTGGGGGTCCCGTGGGGATTTGGGGGTCCCGTGGGTGGTTGGAGCTGCCGAGGTCCCAGGAAGGTTCAGGGGTCCCGGGGTCCCCACAGTCACCCCCTCCCCTTTTCCCTTTGCAGCCGCCAGGGAGCCCCAGGACAGGTGAGTGGGGGGCTCCAGCTGGGACTCCCCTCTCCCCCTCCCCAGACACCCCTCAGACCCCCCCTTATCTCCACAGGACCCCCCCCACGTTTGGGCACCGAGGGGGCAGGGGGTGAGTACAAGGGGGGGACAGGGACACGTCACCCACGGGTGTCACCCCCACCCAGGTCCCCACAACCGCTGTCACTCTCAGAGCCCCCACGGGTGTCCCCTGACCCTGCCCCACATCGGGATCCACAAGTGACCACGGTGGAGCTGCCCAGACCCCCCGAGGGACAGCGGGACCTCAGTGATATCTAGCAGAACGTGCGGTGACACTGGGGACCCTGAGGACACTGGGGACACTGGGGACACTGGCGACACTGGGGGCACTGGGGACACTGGAGGTCACCTCCAGTGTGTTCCCCCCCCGACTCCCTTGGGTGCCCCCCGTGCCACGAGTGGGGGATCCCCTGTGGGGCTGCCCAGAGCTCCCCGTTCCAGCGCTCCCAGTGCTCCCAGTACCCCCAGGGGCTCCCCACTCCCTCCCCAGTGCCGGGGGTGGGCACAGGAGCCTTGTCCCTCCCGTTGGGCTCAAACCGCAGCTTTTGGATTAAACCGGGAGCGATGGTTTTTGTTTGTCCGGCTCTGCCTGCTCAGCTCGGACCGAGGAGGGTCCCGCTCAGGCTGTTGAGCAGATCACTGCGGGATTTGCAGGATTTTTGGGGGCTCTCTGCGTCCCCTGGGCACAAATGGGACAAAATGCTCGATCGGGGCATTTCCGGAGCGGTTCCCCCGCAGCTGCCCCGCAGAGGGGAAGGAGCTGCCGCTCCCTGTTTGTCCCCTTGGGGTGACAGCGGCCAAGGACTCGAGGACCTGCGGTCCCACGGGCACCGATCCCGCAGCTGCCGAGCCCCTCGGGCCCGGCTGGAGCCCCGCGATGGAGCCGGCGGTGGACAGGTGTGTCCCCAAATGGCACCCCAAAGCCCTCAGCACCTCCAGCCCTGCCCGGTGCCCCCAGTGCCCCCGGTGCCCCAAGCCCCGCACTCGAGCAGCGTCCAAGTCCCGGAGCTGCTGGCGAGGGAGGCGGGGAGAGGCTGGGGCAGAGCTGGGAAGGGCAAATCCCAGGGGTGGCAGAGATGGAATTGCGGCAGTCCAGAGGAGCCCGAGGCTGCCGGAGGAACAGCCCTGCGGGGAGCAGTGAGGGGCACCAGGGGCTGCCGAGATTCCCCCACAGCCCGTGGGGTATTCCAGCCTGTAAGAGGAGTCCTCAGCTCTGGACTCCCGGAGGGCTGAGCCACCCCAAAAAGTATCTCCTCGGAGACACTCCTTAGGGGGTCGAAAGCACTCCTCTCAGCTGGCGGGTAGTGGCTCAGCAAGGGGGCGCAGTGGTTCAGCTCTTAGTGATTTCAGCTTGTGATTCCAGCTCCTGCCCCCTGCGAAATTTGCCTCCCCTGTGGCCGGCCTGAGGTGTTGAGAGAGAGAGAGTTCCCGTTCTGCAGTTCCGCAAGCAGCTTTATTGTAGAGGCATCAGCGAAGGGAGCCGAGGACGGAGGGCCCTCTCGATCAGTGATCTTTAGGGGGTTTTATAGGGAAACTGGTGGGAGGGGGAAAGTGTACAAAGCCAATCGGTTACAACAGATCTACATAAGGTCCCGAGGGTGCTTGTGGGTCTTCAGAAAGGTTGCCATGACCAGGGGGTTGCTTTGTTACTTCAGGGTCTGGGTGAGGTTGCGAAATTCTTCTTCCCTCCAAGGCAGAGCCACCGGGGCTCCGCCCAGCCCCACAGTGGGGGTCCCCGGGGAGCAGAGACCCCCCCCTGCAGCCCTGCAGGAGCCCCCGGCCGAGCAGGGCGTGCCCAAAGGGGGCTGTGAGCCCGTGGGAAGCCCCCGCTGGAGCAGCTCCCGAGAGGGGAAGGTGTTTTGCAGACGCGTTTCGCTTCTCCTTTTCCAGCCCTGAGCTGATGAATGATAAATTCAATTCACTTCCCCGAGTCGAGCCCGGTTTTGGTCTCCCTGCCCTCCCTGCCCTTCTCCCAGGACAGGGCACCACCGGCTGGGATGTGCCACCCCCAGGATGTGTCACCCCTGCCACAGGGACACCCCTGAACAGGGACAGGATCCCCCGGATCTGCCCCCCAAGGACAGAACCTGTCCCCTACCTGTGTCTGACTCAGCACAAAAAGCCTCTTCCTTCTGCTGCAGCAGAGAGAAAGTGAAAGTGGTGGGGGGTCACAGCCAAACACCCCCAGCCCCCCAAACCCTCCCAGCTCCCCTAAAGCCCCCACACCCCTTTTCCCCGCCCCAGGGTCCCCTTGATAGTATAGGGTTAAAATGATTTTCTGTAGAACTGCAAGCGGGTAACTAAGGGGTTGGTGGTTCGGAAAGGAAACGGTTGGGAAGGGAAAGGCCCGGGCTTGGTGGTTAACCGGGCCTTGAGAATAGAATGTTAGCTTTGCTATAGTTGCTGTAGCTAAGGCCATTGTTTTAACTAAATCAAGTATGATTTTGTTTGGGGGAATCGAATATGATCACTGTTTGGCTAAATTACAAGAAATTTTGTTTAGGAACAATCCAGGGTAACCAATCAATAGGTAGCTGTGTGGCAGAAGGGTATAAAACGTGTGTGTTGCTAATCACTGTCGGAGAGAGATTTGGGTTTGTCTGTGTACCCCGGCTCCTGGAGCTCCTCAATAAAAGCACCTGCGTATAATCATTCCGTGATTATGTGTTTCCAACAGTAACATTTTGGCGACCCAGATGGGACCTTGTGAGCGCTGCTGAGGACCACGCGACCCAATCACACCCCAGCCGGCACCGAGGGATTCTCGGGGAGCCCATTGGTGCCTCGACCCCCTCGCGGCTCACAACGTTCCCTCAAAGGTAAGGTGCTTTTGCTCTGGTATATGGGTGCCTGCCAGTAAGACGCAGTGAAAGCTACGCTTGGTTGGGCTAAGGAATTCCTGGTCTGTGCCTAGGCACTGTCCGTCAGTCAATGCGAAAGCATTGCAGGTTTGGCATTGGTGGTCTAATCGTAGTTGTAATATGGAGAAGCTAAAAGGATTAAGAGGGGTTTTGGGCAGCAATGCCCCCATCCCGGGTGTTTCTCCTTTGGGTTGTGTTCTGGGTTGATGGTGCCCTCTATCCCATCAATATGGTGACCCGCGGGGAGCTGCGGGACACCAGGTTGACTAAGGAGGGGTGAACCGGTCCAGGTCGGAGACGGAGCAGGTCAAAGCTCCCGTGGCGGTCAGTAGTGGGATCGCGCCTGTGAATAGCCACGCCAGCGTAGCCTGGGCAACACAGAGACACGCGGGCTCCATACGGCTGCTTTCCACTTCCGGTTCATCCCTATGATGCGACAGGAACCGTCAGTGAAAAGAGCATAGTGTGTTTCTTCTGCTGGAAGTTGGTTATACATGGTGGATAATGCAGAAAGATGGAACAACACGGTATGTACCTCAGGGAGATCTGAATGTGGGGTAAGACTCATATGTCAGAAGGAAACGTATAAGTGTCAAAGGTCTGAGCAAGTAAGACGGATGGAAATGTGTAAGTGTCGAAGGTTTGAGTAAGTGAGATGAAAGTTTTATTGTGCGTCCACTATATGGGATAAGGGGTGGAATGTTCTGGGTTGACAGTGCCCTCTATCCCATATAGTGAACTGCTTTTGTTATGTCTAGCAGCGCTGTTTTGCTCACGTGGCTTTTGCTGCTCGGGCTGAGCTGCTGCTTGGCTGCTACTGCTTTGGCGGGCTGCTGCTTCTGCTGCTTCTGCTGCTCTGCTGCTGCTTCTGCTGCTGCTTCTGCTGCTGCTGCTGCTTGGCTGCTGCTGCTTGGCTGCTGCTGCTTCTGTTGCTGCTGCTTCTGCTGCTTGCGTTCCGCTGTTTCTGGTTTTTTTTTCCCCCCTCTTTTCCCTTCCTTTTCCCTTCTTCCCCCCCGCCCCCGCCCCCGAAGATTTTGACCGGCTCCGGAGCCTGACCTGACCTGAGAAGTCTGGGAATCTCCAGGACCTGCGGAAGAAGCTCTGCGCCCTCCCTCCTGAGTAACCTGAGCTTTTCCTTCCACTCAGGGTGGGGAGAGTTTTTCATTTGTCCATAAAACCGTTTTTTTCCACTTTTCTCCTCCAAAGAATTTCCTTCCCAACCCAGGGCTGGGGGAGAGGGGTGGTGGAGGTTTGTTTTAGGGGACTCCCTTTTAGAGGTTCTCCCTGTAATTTATCCTAAACCAACACAGGTTGTTTGTTGGCACATTGGAAAGAGGGGAATTTTGGTTAAGAGTTATGGAAGGATAAGTTGATTGATTATTGTAATGTATGGTGGTGAAAATATGTTTTGCAGAATGAGAAAACGTGGCCAGAAAATGGGTTTTTGCAATTTGATATGATTTTATTGCTTATGTTGTTTTGTAAACAAGAGGGGAAACTAGATGAAGTTTTATATGTTGATTTGTTTTTTTACTTGCGAGGGAAACCAGTTCGGCTGGCAGAGTGTGGTTTGAAGGCATTGATGCTTGAAGATAAGCACTGCTTGGCTTGCATCCAGGACGAGCGCTGTGTAGAACATTTAGCTCTTGGGAGGGGGGTTGACGATTTGGATGCTGATTTATTAGTGGGACCCACCGCCTCTGCTAACACCCCCTCGGCATCGGGTTCCACTCCATTTGCTCTCACCCCACCGGATTCCCTTACCCCTCCCTCGCGTACCCCTGTCCGGAGTTCTGTTCCGCACGGTTTTAGTCTACCAGATTCTCTCGCCCCTCCTCCGCTTACCCCTGCCCTATATACCTCTCCTTCACCTTTGCCTGCTCAGGGAAATCTCCCCTTTCCACCTAGGTCTGCTCAAGAAAATAGCTTTGTGTTTGTTCAGGGCTAGCCTCCTCCCCCGCCAATGCCTGCTCAGAGATTTATCCCTCCACCGACACCTGCTCAGGGGTACCCTCCTCTCCCACCTACGCCTCCTTCACCGGCTCCCATCCCCTCTGTCTCCCTATACCCTCCTCTGCCGGAATCTCCAACTGTTTCTCTCTCAGGTGGCAATCAGGATTTGATTGTGGGACAGGGATGGAAGGGAGCGGGATACAGAGAGGACAGGGCAGAAAGTAGTGACAGTGAAGACGATAAGTCAGATGCCCCAATTGCCCACTGTACACGAGGATAGTTGGCCCCAACCTGGCCCCAGGCAAGGAAAGGGATATTGAAATCAGATAAACAGAAGGCATATGTAGAATTGAAAGAAGGGGCAAGGGCTGTATAGATCAAACAGTATCCTATAAACCAGAAGCATGACAGGGAATAGCTAAAACCATTAATAAATTTTTAAGGTATCAAATTTTACAGGAATGTGAATCAGAATATAATACTCCAATATTCCCGGTGAAGAAACCCAATGGTGAGTATAGACTTGTACAGGATTTAAGGGGTATAAATGAAATAATCAAAGACATTCCCCCAGTGGTTGCCAATCCCCATACATTGTTAGCATCCATAAAGGAGATATACAAGTGGTTTACTGTAATTGATTTCTTCTGCATACCCCTTGACCAAGAGAGTAAGAAACTATTTGCCTTTGAGTAGGAACATCCAGAAAACAGAAGAAAGACCCAGCTCACCTGGACGAGGTTACCCATGGGGTTCAAAAACTCCCCCACCCTATTTAGAAATCAACTGGCAAAGGAGCTGGAAATCTGGACCAGGGGAGAACAGGTACCAAGAGATCAATACCTTTTGTTGCAGTATGTTGATGATATACTGATAGCGACAGAAGAAAAGACAACATGCATAAAGATAACAATTGAAATTTTAAATTCACTGGGAACGGGAGGATATAAAGTGTCTAGAGAAAAGGTGCAAATTGCCCAACAGACTGTGATTTACCTGGGTTGCGAAATCTCACAAGGACAAAGAAAACTAGGTACTAACCGTATCCAAGCTATTTGTGCTATTCCAGAGCCCCAGAACCTCCAGGAGCTGCGAGTCTTCCTTGGAATGAGCGAGTAGTGCTGCCTGTGGATCATGAACTATGGACTGATCGCGAAACCCCTGTATGAGGCCCAGAAGACGCAGCCGTTCACCTGGGGCAAACCACAGAAAGAGGCCTTCCTGAAACTGAAAGAAGCTTTGATGACTGCTCCAGCGTTGGGGTTACCTGATTTGTCTAAAGACTTTCAGCTGTACGTGCATGAGAGGCAGCGACTGGCATTGGGAGTCCTGACCCAACGATTGGGAAGTTGGAAAAGGCCGGTGGGCTACTTTTCCAAACAACTCGACAATGTAAGTGCTGTGTGGCCCTCATGCCTGTGGGCAGTGGCAGCTACTGTGCTGCTGATACAAAAGGCCAGAAAGCTCACGATGGGAAGACACATGGATGTTTATGTGCCACACATGATAACCACTGTTTTGGACAAAAGGGGGGCCACTGGCTCTCTCCCAGCCGGATGATGAAATTCCAGGTAACCTTAACTGAGCAGGACGATGTGGCATTAAAGACAACTAACCTCTTGAATCCAGCTTCGTTTTTAGGTACTATGGCTGAGGAAGGTCCACTGGAACATGACTGTGTGGAAGTGATTGAGTATACCTATGCAGCAAGAGCAGACCTGAAAGACGTCCCTTTGGAGCAACCAGAATGAGAACTTTTCACAGATGGAAGCAGCTTTGTAGAGAATGGAATCAGATACGCCGGATATGCGGTAACCACAATTGACACCGTAGTGGAGGCAAAAGCATTACCACCAAACACATCTGCCCAGAGGGCAGAACTGGTAGCATTAACCAGGGCTCTAGAGCTGAGTGAGGGAAAAGTAGTAAACATATGGACTGACTCGAAATATGCCTTTGAAATAGTGCATGTGCACGGAACACTGTGGAAGGAAAGAGGACTGTTATCCTCCCAAGGTACACATATCAAACATCAAGATGTAGTCCTGCAACTGATCAATGCGGTACAAAAACCGGAACAGGTAGCAATTATGCATTGCAAAGCACATCAATTAGGCAACTCCAAAATCTGTGAGGGAAACCGAAGAGCCAATTGGACAGCCCGCCAAGTGGCACGAGAGGTGCAGACAGAAATGGCATTGATACCATCAAAATTTAATGTCTCTCAATTTAATTTGCCTCCTCAGCCAAAGTATACCACTGAAGATGACAGGCTAGCACATCTGCTGAAGGCACAGAAGAACACGAAGGGTGGTATGCCACCACACAGGGGCAAACAGTGGTACCTCCTTTGGTAATGAGAGAAATTTTACAGGTAAAACATGAGTGTCACTGGGGTGCAGAGGCATTGGTAAAATGGCTAAAACGACACTTAGTCTCAGTACGGATGCAAACAATGGCCAAGTCAATAATGTCCAAGTGTGAAATTTGTTTGAAAAACAACCCAGTAGCTAGACGGCCCGCACAGTTAGGCAGAATTTGAGTAAGAATAGAACCAAGAGACTATTGGCAAGTAGATTTTGTAGAACTGCCAAAGACTTGAAGATACAAATATTTGTTAGTAGAGGTTGACACCTTTTTGGGATGGCCAGAAGCCCTTCCCTGTTGCAAAAACCAGGCAAAAGAAACGTTAAGTGGTTGTTACAAGAGATTATTCCCAGATTTGGGGTGTCCCTAGGAGTATCATCAGACAGAGGCCCGCATTTTGTAGCTACAGTAGTATGGGAGATGAGCAAACTATTAGGGATATCCTGGGACCTTCACACACCATGGAGACCCCAGTCAGCTGAAGCAAATAAAGCACGAGGTACAAAAAGAGCAAAAGGATTTAGCAACTAGCTGGTTGGATAAAATTTTCAAAGGGCTAGGATGGAATGTGAGTTCATGGGTGAAATCTATCCTTGAGAGCTTGGTGACTTTAATTACTCATATTTTTAGCAGTCTGGTTAGTGTACAGAATCCTAAAAGGACAGATACTAATAAAGACATACTGGAACATTCTGGACATTCTTGAGACAAGACAAGACAACACATCCAGCATCTCCAGTCCATGATGAAACCCCTAACGGAGCCCAGGACAACCACAGATTTGAAGATGAACATCCAGTGTAGACTTTGAGGCCAAATGGACTGTATCCAGTGAAAGCATTTACACTTCGTTCATTAAAGTGAAATACTTTCAAAGGGGGGAATGATAGTATAGGGTTAAAATGATTTTCTGTAGAACTGCAAGCGGGTAACTAAGGGGGTGGTGGTTAGGAAAGGAAACGGATGGGAAGGGAAAGGCCCGGGCTTGGTGGTTAACCGGGCCTTGAGAATAGAACGTTAGCTTTGCTATAGTTGCCGTAGCTAAGGCCATTGTTTTAACTAAATCAAGTATGATTTTGTTTGGGGGAATCGAATATGATCACTGTTTGGCTAAATTACAAGAAATTTTGTTTAGGAACAATCCAGGGTAACCAATCAATATGTAGCTGTGTGGCAGAAGGGTATAAAACGTGTGTGTTGCTAATCACTGTCGGAGAGAGATTTGGGTTTGTCTGTGTACCCCGGCTCCCGGAGCTCCTCAATAAAAGCACCTGCATATAATCATTCCGTGATTATGTGTTTCCAGCGCTAACAGTTCCACCAGATTCCTTGAGGAAGACTTCTCACCATCACTGGATCTTTCTCGCTCAGGATCATCTCTGCTCCAACAGAACCACATCTGCCACTCCAGGAGGACTTACTTTTGGACTGCTTCAAACACCCTGACCAACACGGTGTTAGGTTGTATTATTCCATTTATTTTAGCTTTTTTTCCTCTCTCCTCCTATTAAATCGTATCTCTGACTGGGACTCTCACTGGTTTTGCCTTCAAACCAGCACAGGGGGTGATGGGGACGGTTCCAGGGCAGGGGCTCCTTGATCAGCTGCCCCAGATCCTCCACCTGGGACTCCCAGCACAGCCAGAGCTGCTCACCTGGGGTGCCCAAAGCAACCCCAAAATCCCTTAGCAACCCCCAAACCCGTGCCAGGAACCCTCAACTCACTCACAACCAGCAATCCCCATATCCCCTAAAAGATCCCCCCGTGTTCCCCGTCCTTGTCTCAGTTCAACGTCTTTATTTCTACCCCGGTTTTGGCAGGGCTGTTCCTCTGGGCTGCCACAATTCCATCTCTGCCACCCCTGGGATTTGCCCTTCCCAGCTCCGGGAGCGCCCGCACCAACCCACACCCCCGTCCCCCATCCCCCATCTGCCCCCCGAGGGTCACAGCACATTCCCGTCGGTGTCACTGCGTCCCCGCTGTCGCCCGTGGGGTCCCCGCAGCTCGGCGTAGGTCACCTGGGCATCCCGGAGTGTGGTGGCTCAAGGGGGACGCTGTGAGGGACAGCGGCTGTGGGATCTGGGCGGGGGTGACACCCGTGGGTGACGTGTCCCTCTGCCTGTGTCCCACCCTGGACTCACCCCCGCTCTGCTCGGTGCTCATGACGTGAGTGTACAGCATCTCCCCCTCCTCTGGGGGGGCCGGGGGAACCGGGGGGGCCCTGCAGGGAGAAAGGGGATGTGTGGGTGGGGATGGGGGGTCTTGGGGGCTGGGGTGAAAGGGGACAGGGGGGTTTGAGCCCCCCACTCACCTTTCCTGCTGCTTCCTGGCAGCTGCAAAAGGAAAGAGGGGAGGGGTAACTCTTGGGGGTCCCCAAGTCCCCCTCAGGAATCCTGAAACCCCACTGGACCCTCAGTTTCTCCCAGGACCCCTGAGCATCCCTGATGGCCCTCAGAAACCCTGAACCACCCCAGTGCCCTGGACCCCCTGAGCGCCCCGGAGCCCAAGCCTGGCAGGGAAGGGGACCCCCCAAATTCCCCCAGGATCATGGAGAGAAGCCCCAAGATCCCTACAAGACCCTCTAACACCTCCCCAAATCCTTGAGGACCCTGAGCAAAGGTCCTGAGTGCTCAGCACAGCCCAAGGCAGGGGCTGTGGGTGCTGCCCATCACCCCCACGTTCCAGGTGGCCTCCCCACCTGCCCAGGGCCCCCGTTGTCCCCATTGTCACCCACCCCGGCGGTGCCACCGGTGCCAGCCCACAGCCACAGCCACGAGCAGGAGGAGGAAGAGGAGGGACCCGCCAAGCCCTGCAGCCACTCCTGGGGACAGAAGGGACACGTGGGGGTCACCTGTCACTCCTGGGGGTCTTGCACTCCCTGGTGACCCTGTGTGACCCCACCTGTGTCCCCGTGTCTCTGCCATGTCACCTCCAGGGCCAGCTCGGGGCTGAGTGCCCGGAACACGCGGCGCCCGTCCTGTCCCAGCTGGTTGGTGGCCACGCACTGGTAGGTGCCCGAATGTCCCAAAGCGACGTCCCCGAGCTCCAGAAGGGGACCCCGGGCCACCTCCTGCCCATTTTTCAGCCAGGTGAAGGTGACAGGGGCTGAGCCCACCTGCACCGAGCAGCGCAGGGCCACGGGGTCACCTACGCGCACCTGGTGTGACAGGGGACCGGGGCTGATGGTGGCATTGGCCACGGGCACTGCGGGGACACAGACGGGGCTGAGGTCACAGGGAGGGGCTGGCAGCCGGCGTGGGGAGGTGGATGGGTGTGATTGGGGATGTCGTGGATGGGGTCACCCGACAGAGAGGGATGAGGGCACACAGGGCAGAGGTGGGGAGACTCAGGAAATATCTCTGGGGGATACGGAGGTACCGAGGCAGGGGACCCGAGGGGGCTGCGGGGGCTCCCCGTGCCCATCCCCGCACTCACCGCGCACCGTGACGCCGAGCCGGGCGCTGCTCTTCCACACGGCCCCGCCCTCGGAGTGCACCTGGCAGCTGTAATTCCCCGAGTGGGAGACCCCCACGGCGGGCACCAGGAACTGCGGGGACCCCTGCGGGCCCCCGACCCACCGCCCGTCCCGGTAGAAGAGGTGCAGGAGTGGGGCTGGGGTCCGCAGGGGGCTGGGGGTGCTGAGGCAGCTGAGATTGAGGGTGGACCAGCCCCAGCCCAAGGTTGCTTTTTCCACATCCTTGTCCCCACACCTCCACCAACCTGTTCCTGTCCCCATGTCCCTGTTCCTGCCCCCCCTCTCCTGTCCCCACAGCCACTCCACAGCCCCGGTCACCTCATGCACTGGCTCTGCTGCCCTTGGGGACCCCACAGCCCCCCTGGGCCCCCTCCCCACCGCTCTCTGCCCATCCCCATGCCCGGGGCGCTCACCCCACAGGAGCAGCAGTGCCACCTTCCCGGCCATTCCTGTGTCCCCGGCCACCCAGGGCTGGCTGTCACTCGCTGCTGTGGCCACTGGTGCCCTGGGTGGCGACTCTTGGGATGAAGAGGAAGAAAGAAAGGTCACACCCCGTCCCCAGGCGTAGGTGGCCCTTGGTGGGGGCAGGGTGGGGGAAAGGTGGAGACAGAGCAGGGGACAGGCTGGGGACATGATGGGGCAGCCTGGGGGCTCGGTGAGGGATGGTGTTCCCAGGAGTGGGGAGGCTCAGGGGTTCTGGGGAACCAAGGATGGGTGTCCAGGAGAATGGGGGTGCAGGGGAATTGGAGTCTCCATGCCTGGGGGGATTCAGGGAGGGGGGTCCTGGGGGAACAGGATCCCCAGGGATTATGGGTCAGGGAATGCGGGTCCCCGGGTTGTGGGATGTAGGGGGGGAAAAGGAGACTCTTGGGAAGAGGGGTTCTGGGGGAAGGAGCAGCACATGGGATGGGATCAAGGCAATGGTGGTCCTGGGCAAAGGGAGTCCTGGGAGGGGGGTCCCAGGGAGGAGAGACCAAGGGAATGGGGGTCCCATGGTTGGGTTCCCAAGGGAACTTGGGCTGGGTGGGCATGGGTGTCGCAGCTCCTTCCCTGGGTGCCTCAGATGTTGGGGTGACCCAGAGCCCAGCACAGCCCCCACAGGGTGCTCATGGCCGGGGGGGCACCCCAGGGCTGAGACTCTGGGTCTGTGCCCCACACACCCCGGGGATTTTTCCTGTCCCCCTCCCATTTCCTGGCTCAGTGACCGCAGGGAACACCTGAGCAGGTAACGCTGGGGGGATCCCAGGAAGGGGAAAAGGGAGCTGGGGGGTTCAGGCAGTGCTTGGGGGGACTGTGAGGGATGAAAGATTTTCACTTTCTCTTTCCTGCAGCAGGAGGAAGAGGCCGTTCATGCTGAGCTGAGGACGTGGGTTCTGTCCTGGGGGGGCACATCCAGAGGGTCCTGCCCTGAGGGAAAAGGGCTCCTCTGCTGTGGTGACACCTGGGCCTTGTCCCAGGGTCTTGTCCCAGGTGGGATCCTCCTTCTGGGGGTGCCACGTCCTTGGGGATTCCTGTCCCACAAGGTGGCACATCCTGGAGACCTCTGTCCTGGGAGGGCCCTGAGCCTTCCTGCTGTGCCCAGTGGGGCCCTGTGACCTCTGGGCTGCCCAAACTAAAGGGGGCACCTGATACGACCTTGCCCTGATGATGGACAATGCCAGGCTAAATTTGGCTCAGGTTCCCTGATGGCTGAAGAACAATTTTACATCCACAGAATAAAGGCAAACATCTTTTCCCACTCCACTTTTTTTTTACCCAAATAAAAAGAAACTCAGCAAAAATCAAACTGGCAGTCTACAAAATGGTCTGGTCAATAGAATCCTTTTAATCCTTGTTCTGCCAAGATGACTCTGACAAGGAAAACACAAACAAATCACAGAGAAAGGAGTTTTTGGTTCCCTTTAGGAGCCCCTTGGTGCATCCCACAGCTTGTGGGTAACACAGAGCGTGGAATCGCCCTGAGTGCCCAGCAGGTCCGTGGGGTTGTTCCCTGCCTGTGGGCAGCACCCCAGCCCATGGGGAAGGCTTTGCCTGGGCCATGGTCAGGAACTCTTCCCATTTTTCTCATTCCCACCCTGAGATTTGATTGACTTCCCGTGGCTCCTGCTCCCAACAGGGGAGGAACTCTGTCTGTCCTTGGAGCAGCACACAGGGATCCGTGGAAATGCCCGTGTGTCCCTCAGGGGCTGCTGCCCTGGGAAATGCGCTCCACCCTGCCCTGAATTCCCCTGCCTGGGCACTCCCTGCTCCTGCTGGGACACCCCTGTCCCCCGGATCCAGGGCTGGAGCCCCTGCTCGATATTTCCACACTTTTCCCTCTCTTCTGGTGTCCACACCCAGAAGCCAAAGGTTCTCTCTGGGTTGTTCCAAAGCGCTGCAGGTTTGAGACAGGAAGGTGGAGTGTCCTGGTCAGGTTGTTGTTGTCTTTGCAGTGGTTCTGGGGCTCTCTCAGCCCCTTGGGCAGAGAGATCAAAGCACCAATTGCTGCATTTCCGGCCTGGTTCCCTCAGTGCTGCCCCTGCAGGGGAGGTTTCCAGCCAGCCCTGCTCTGAAAAACCATCCAAGGCCCTGGCAGAGCCACTGCTGGGGCTGCCATTGGCTTCTGTGCTTCTGGCAGGGCTGAGCAAACCACAGCCAGGCCTTTTTCACCCCCTCACAGAATTCTCCCCTTTGCAGCAGCTCCAAAGCTGCCAGAACCAAAGCCGAGGGGGCGGGGGGGACCCTCAGGGGCTGGCTGCCACCTGGGGCTGGCCAGAGCAGGGCTGGCCAGTGCCCATCCCTGGGCAGCGGGGCCGGGCCCCACACTTGTATGGCCCCTGGCTGCGAGGAGGAGGAGGAGGAGTTGGGGAGCTCCTTCCTGCCCAGGGCTCCATTCCCAGGAGCTCAGATCCTGCAGGGCACCGGCCAGAAAGGAGAAGTCTGGAGCCCTCCCGGAGCTGCCATCCCCCAGGACAGGACCCCCCTGGCCAGAATGTGTCCCCCCCTCCCAGGACAGGATCCCCCCAGGACAGGACCCCCCTGGATGTGCCCCCCCAGGACAGAACCCACCCCCCGTGTGAGGCTCAGCACAAACGGCCTCTTCCTTCTGCTGCAGGAGAGAGAAAGTGAAAGTGTTGGGGGAGGGGGGGGCACAGCCAGACACCCCCAGCCCCCACAGCCTCCCAACCCCCCCCCCTGCAGACCCCTCACCCCTGCTTCCCCCAGCTTGGGGTTCCCCCAACCCCGTTCCCTGCTCGGCCACTCCCCAGGGTCACCGAGGCACGAACTGGGGTGGGGGGGCTGTGAAATTGAGGGGTAAAAGGGAGGAAATGGAAATGAAGAGAGGAAAATGTCACTGGGGGTTGGGGGGTGTGGGAGTCCAGGGCATTCCTTTGGATACCCTGGACTGTCAGAAACCTGTACAGGGAGGTTAAAAACCTGTACAGGGGGGTCTGGGATCTGTACAGGGGGGTTAGAGACCCTGGCACTGAGCCCAGGAAGGCAAAGGCTTTGACTTTAGTCCATGGGGAAGATTTCCAACATTGGGAGAGGAATTGCAAGACACAAAGTGTAATAAAAAGTAGTATTATTTTCACATTTGGGGTTTCAAGTATAGGGGTGAATGGGGACAAGATGGAGGATTCTGGGCAGTGCCCTGGGGTCTTCTCCTTCTTTGTCTCCATCTTCTGCAGTGACGGTGGCACAAAGTAGCTTTAGAGGGATTGGGTTAGTGTAGAAGTGACCTGTTTAGTATAGAATGTAGATAGTGGTTTGTAATTGTAAATAATCATTACGTAACTATCTGTATAAGAGATGACAAGTGTTCGTCAGAGCACGGAGTCATCGCCTGTGCCCGTGCTGGACAGACCTTGGCCGGGCACGGAGAAAAAGGGGCAAGATAAGATATAATAAACAAGAGAAAATCCTTGAAAAAGAACATCTGAAGACTCCAGTTCATTTCTGCATTCGGCATGGGGCTTTCAGAGGGCAAAGGACATTTAACCACCCTAATCTCGGAATGAACAGACCAACAAAAACCCGAGAATTGGCGTCCCTGGGTGGGCACACCCAGGCTCACTGAGCAAGTCCAGAAGCTCAAGCAAGCCCTCAAAAGCCAGAAAGCCGACTTGATTCCCGAACATCTGAGGAGAAGAGACCCACAGGAGAGGAAAAAGGACCAAAGCAGCTGATCTCGGGTTCATCTCGGACAGACAGATCTCCAAGGGGCCCTGGAATCCGTCCTCCTGTCAACTGCTGGCCAGTGAGCAGGAAACCTCCGAGCTGAGCTTGAAAACATCTGTGTGGTAAGACAGTTGAGATTCAGAACACGGGAGGGGTCATGTCCCTCTCCCATGAGCAACCTAGCACCCTATCTACCCTACAGGGCATGGTGTCTGCACATCCTGCAGGCCTTTCTGACAAGGAGCTACAGGCTCTGCTGTTTGGATCAGATGCAATTACCCATTTAGCGAGATAAAAGTTTTATTAGAGCCAGGATTCTGGCAGGGAGGAAAATAAGAGAATTATACATAGGACAACATTTAAGGACAAAGCAGCTTTTAAACTGCTGCCATCAGCTAGAATCATGTTAGAGGCAGTTTCAGGTAAAGGAAAGGAGAATCCTCTCTCTAGTCAACCGCGGGGCGAGGGGGAGGAAGAAGGTGATTTATTACTCAGTCAGTTATTAGAAGAAACAGATGCTGGCCAGTTGCCAGCGGCTAAAGGGTCTCTAATTAGAGACGAACCTGAGATGAGCCAGCAGCTCTTCTCGACCAAAGGGGACAGTCAGGAGTCCAGTCCACCAAGGGAAGGAGCCCCTTCACCCCCCCCAGGCACACTGCGCGGTGCCAGCCCGCCGAAACTCCCCCTCGTCGCTTTGGACGAGCCGGGGCGGGGGGAGGAGGCGGCGGGCAGCGGGCAGGGGACGCGCGGAGCGGCCGCGGAAGGCGCGGTCGCGGCGCGGGCGCGCGGGGGAGAGCGGGCTGGCGAGCGATCGGGAGACGCGCCGGGCAGGGGCGGAGCGGATCGCAGGACCGGCGGGGCAGCGGCGGGGACGGCATCCGCAGCTCCCCGCGCGGTGATGGCGGAAGCTACGGGAGGCAGCGCGGGTCGGATCGCGTCTGCTTCGCAGGAGCCGAGCAGCGGGACCCCAGCAGCGAGCTGACTTTCGGTGGGCGGCACCACGGTGACGATCGGGACGGAGCGGCCCCGGGGGGCGGGTCCGCAAGGGACTCCGCCATGGGCGGGGCCGAGGCGGTGCATGCAGCGGCGGGGCGTGGCCGGGGCGGAGATTTCTATCGGGGACCCGCCCACGCGGAAGGGATCCGGCGGGCTGATTCACAGGCAGGCAGCCCCGGTGCTGCTGCTTTTGAGAGAATGGGTGCTCGACCGAAAGTCCACACACAGACTCAAAAGGCTTTTGAAATCAAAAAGGGTATTTAAACCGAAAAACGTTTTCAAACTGGAAAAAAGAAAAAAAAAATTTGATACTGAAAGGGAATTTTGATAATGAAAAAGGATTTTTAAATCGAAAAGGGTTTTTCAAACTGAAAAAGGGTTTTCAAATAGAACATTTATTACCTAAAGGGTTTTCCTCATTTGTGGGCGGTGCTGCACAAGGTTTATGCACTTCTCCCAGCATTCAAGGTTTTACTCCTCAGTCAAAAAGAGGGACATTTATACAAAAGGTTCCAAGTTTCCAAGTACTTCCCAGCTCACAAGGTGCAATGGCTTGGACTGACGTGGTGCAAACAGGCACCGAAAGACGCAGGTTCTGCAGGGGCAACAGCAATGGCTTTGCCCGTGACATATGATGTCCAAGGGCAGAACCCGAGATGGGATCACCATATTTTAAACAAATGTTAAAGGGGACATTCGGAATTTATGATATGACGCCATTCGACATAAAGTCGATTGCAGCAAAGATTCTTGCAGATTCTCAATTAATCATATGTAATGTGAAATGGAAAAGAGCTCTTCAGAAATCCAGACAAAGGACAGATCAAAAGGCCATTCAAACTAATAACTTGGGGCAAGGGTGTGCTTCTGTCTTCACAGGAGTTGGACCGGGAAGGGCGGGAGTCAAGAACGTGAAGCCCTGTCGAGTCCAGATGCAGACAGACGCAGACCCCGAGACTGAGAACAGAGAAATAAGCACACAGATACGAATGAACATCAAGACGTGAACAGACACACCTTCGCTCAGTGTGCAAAAGAGATTTTGGGACTTGACTTTACTTTGGGTTTGGGAAGGTGTCACGGTTCAGGGATTCCTACGAAAAGGAGGCCATTTGCAATTTGCATGTGCCTCATCTTTTTGCTGGTTCCCTTGAGCAATGCGGCAAATCTACCCATGATTCAACCAAAAAAGGAATGTTTGAGAGACTCAAGCCAATGCATCAGAATGGGACATCATTTGCTTGATGCATTCAAAATCCAGAAAAATCCTTTTAAACATACTTAGAGCTGGTGAACAAATGGCCAATTCCAAAAGACATCCCTTCAATGATTTCAAAGGTCATCTCAAATTCAGTTAACAATCCGATTGGCAAATGGGATGTGAACTAAAAACTCTTGAGTCAGTCAGAATGAATTTCTACATGAAATTCAATCGTTCAGGGATGGCAGAAAACAACAGACGCCACTCCAAATTTTCAGTTTTTTAGAGATGAATCATCTTGGTGTAATTACACTAAGATGTGGGACAAGCCATCCAACCATGCTCCAACACAATTGCCAAAAGGAGTCTTTTTCATTTGTGGGAACAGAATTTGGTATGCAATCCCTGCAAATGTCAAAGATGACCCATGCAGCATTGGGAAGCTTTCTTTGCTGACACCCAACATGATGTTGATGAAAGAACAAAAACATGGGAAAATAAAATAAAAAAAAAAAAAAAAAGAGTTCATCACTCAATGCAATCCTAAAGGTGATGAAAAAATTGATATCTAGGAAAGAGGCCGAGGATTTGTAACAGTTCTGCTTTTGCCACAGGCAGCAGCAGGAGCGGCCTTGAAACAATTGGATCAGGTGGGTTGTTAGTTGAATAAACATTCCTGGGAGATATCTCTCGCACAGAGATTTGTTAACTGATATTGACAGTGTGAGATGAGCAACTCTTCAAAAGAGAACCTCGATCTGTTGTTGATACATAGACACAGATGTGAAGAGTTTGAGGGAACGTGCTGCATGAAACTGTTAGATCATTCAAAACCATTCAAGAACACATCAGACAATTGCAAGAAAGCATGAAACAAACTTGAAGAGATAACTGGGTCATGGATGGATGGCATGTTCGAATTTTTTAGCCTTTCATTGTTGTGGAAGGGAAATTTTAGGAATAAGTATGTATGTATTTTTTATATATTTTATTGGGACTTGTAATTCTTCTCCTGATCTTGCCGTGTTTGTTTCAATGCATACGGCAAACCATGGACAAAGTGGCCAAATGGGTTTTTTTTTTTTTGGTTCAAACAGGAGGGGGAGATGTGGGAGTCCAGGGCATTCCTTTGGATACCCTGGACTGTCAGAAACCTGTACAGGGAGGTTAAAAAACCTGTACAGGGGGGTCTGGGATCTGTACAGGGGGGTTAGAGACCCTGGCACTGAGCCCAGGAAGGCAAGAGCTTTGACTTTAGTCCATGGGAAAGATTTCCAACATTGGGAGAGGAATTGCAAGACACAAAGTGTAATAAAAAGTAGTATTATTTTCACATTTGGGGTTTCAAGTATAGGGGTGAACGGGGACAAGATGGAGGATTCTGGGCAGTGCCCTGGGGTCTTCTCCTTCTTTGTCTCCATCTTCTGCAGTGACGGTGGCACAAAGTAGCTTTAGAGGGATTGGGTTAGTGTAGAAGTGACCTGTTTAGTATAGAATGTAGATATTGGTGTGTAATTGTAAACAATCAGTACCTAACTATCTGTATAAGAGAGGACGAGCCTTCATCAGAGCAGGGAGTCGTCGCCTGAAGCCCGTGCTGGACAGACCTCAGCCGGGCACAGAGAAAAAGGGACAAGATAAGATATAATAAACATGAGAAAATCCTTGAAAAAGAACATCTGAAGACTCCAGTTCATTTCTGCGTTTGGCATGGGGCTTTCAGAGGGCAAAGGACATTTAACCACCCTAATCTCGGGTGCAACAAACCAGAACCAGAAACAGACCAACAAAAACCCGAGAGAGCAGCGCACAAAGCTCCTCCTGCTCTCAGGGCACTCCCAGGGCTTCCCTTACTGGTGCCTCTGCAGGTGTTGGGTCAAGTGAGAGCTCCTGGAGAAGCTCTTCCCACATTCAGGACACTCGTAGGGCCTCTCCCCAGTGTGGATGCGCCGGTGGACAGTGAGGTTGGAGTTGCGTTTGAAGCCCTTCCCGCAGTCAGGGCAGCGGAAGGGCCTCTCCTCTCTGTGAATCCGCTGATGTTTCAGGCAATCAGAGCTGGTGTGAAACCTCTTCCCGCACTCGGGACATTCGTAGGGCCTCTCCCCGGTGTGCATGAGCTGGTGGTTTCTTAGGCTGGAGCTCCATCCAAAGCTCTTCCCACATTCCAAGCAGGTGTAGGACCCTTCCCCAGTGTGGATCACCTGGTGCCGGATCAGGGCCGAGCTTTCTCTGAAGCTCTTCCCACATTCCCCACACTTGTAGGGCTTTTCCCCAGTGTGGATCCTCTGGTGTCGCCTAAGACTGCCCTTCCGGCTAAAGCTCATCCCACATTCCCCACACTTGTGAGGCTGTTTCCCACTTTGGATCACCTGGTGCTCGATCAGGCACCCCTTCCGGCTGAAGCTCATCCCACATTCCTCACACTTCAAGGGCTTTTCACCAGTGTGGATCCTATGGTGTTGCACCAGGCTGGAGCTCCAGCTGAAGCTCATCCCACATTCCCCACACTCATAGGGCCGTTCCCCAGTGTGGATCCTCTGGTGCTGGATCAGGTGGCACCTGTAGCTGAAACCCTTCCCACATTCCAAGCACTTGTGGGGCTTCTCCCCTCCATCAGGCTTCTCCTCCAGCTCTGAGCTCTGGCTGGATCTCTGGCCGCCCTCCTGGCACAGGGGGGGTCTTTCCTCCTCGCAGCTCCCTGGGCTGGGTTTGCAGCCCCTCCTCCTGCGGGATCTCCGGGGCTTTTCCTCCTCCTCCATCCGGACACTCCTTGGGAATGACAAATCCTGGTTTGGGGAAAAAACAAGAGGAGAGAGCCTTAGCCTGGGGGTTCCTCCTTGCCCAAGCTCCTCTCAGGAAATCATTGGGCACCCTGTGTCTGTGAGAACCTCCAAAACATCAAGATTCAGCCCAAAAGTGCTCCAAACATCAAGATACAAAACAAAAGCTCCCCAAACATCAAGACTCAGACAAAACCTATTCTAAAATATAAAGACTCAACTCCTTGCAAAAACCCAAAGCACCAACGTTTAGCCCAATAAAGCTCAGAAACACCAAGATTCACTCCCATGAAAATCCTGGATCCCCCTCCCCGGTCACCTGCTGCATGTGGGGGGACAACGCTCCCGGGGCTGGGGGAGGCTGCAGATCCAGGGAGGGGTGGAACCTTGTGGTGCCTCCTCTTCCTGCTCCTCCTCTTCCTGTGTCCCTACTCTTCCTCACACTCCTCTTCCTCCTACTATTCCTCCTTCTCCTGCACAATCCCACCTTCTCCACCCACGTGCATCCTTTGACCATTTTGTTTTTCATCCCTGCCTCTCCTTCCCTTCTCCTCCTGCCCCCAGGATTGACTGGGGACCCGAGAGTGTCCAGGAGACAGACGAGTGACAGATCAGGGGGGGCTGTGAAGAGTCAGCAGGGAGAGAGCACTGAAAATCTCATCAGGGAGGACACTGGGATCTTCAGGGAGTAACCATGGCAGGGCACCCATTCAGGGTGGAAAAGGGATAGCCAGGAAGGGGTCCCAGCAAAAGGGAGGATGATCCCAAAATATCTCTGAAGGGTCCCTCAGCAAAAATCAAACTGGCAGAGTACAAAATGGTCTGGTCAATAGAATCCTTTTAATCCTTGATTTCCCAAGAAGACTCTGACAAGGAAAACACAAACAAATCACAGAGAAATGGGTTTTTGTTTCCCTTTAGAAGCCCCTTGGTGCATCCCACAGCTTGTGGGTAACACAGAGCGTGGAATCCCCCTGAGTGCCCAGCAGGTCCGTGGGGTTGTTCCCTGCCTGTGGGCAGCACCCCAGCCCATGGGGAAGGCTTTGCCTGGGACATGTTCAGGAACTCTGCCCATTTTTCTCATTCACACCCTGAAATTTGATTTACTTCCCGTGGCTCCTGCTCCCAACAGGGGAGGAACTCTGTCTGTCCTTGGAGCAGGGCACAGGGATCCGTGGAAATGCTCGTGTGTCCCTCAGGGGCTGCTGCCCTGGGAAATGCTCTCCACCCTGCCCTGAATTCCCCTGCCTGGGCACTCCCTGCTCCTGCTGGGACACCACTGTCCCCCGGATCAGGGCTGGAGCCCCTGCTGGATATTTCCACACTTTTACCTCTTTCTTCGGGTGTCCACATGCAGAAGCCAAAGGTTCTCTCTGGGTTGTTCCAAAGGCTGCAGGTTTGAGACAGGAAGGTGGAGTGTCCTGGTCAGGTTGTTGTTGTCTTTGCAGTGGTTCTGGGGCTCTCTCAGCCCCTTGGGCAGAGAGATCAAAGCACCAATTGCTGCATTTCCGGCCTGGTTCCCTC